>JABUQX010009007.1:12500-15000 GCA_015478945.1 Trachelipus rathkii
ATACACTCAATATACGTACAATAAAATTACATAAAAAATACAATCATATGTACGCGCGCTACGCGCGCTGGCAATGTGCATTTGCAAAATGTTGCTTTGGCAACATTTGCACATTTGGCCACTCCCTATATCGTACTTATTACTACTGGCGTAGACACGGGACTTAAAGAGAGAAGGATTGAATACTGCATGGAAAATAGATGATGTAAGGGTTGTTCCACAAAACAGATGTGAACTGAAAGAAGGAGATTACCGGGGGTCAAAAATCTCTAAAGTGATGACGTGGCAATAGGGTGAACGAGATGAATTGGGCTCAAGTTTTTGTTTGAAGTCCAAATTCTCACCACAAAATCCCCTATTTTACCCTAACATATTTTAGAAACAATTTTATTTTCCCCTACCAATTTTTTGTTGATGTGTGTGAAGCTCAAAAACTATATAAAAAGAGTTTTAATTTTTTTTTTTTTTATTTCATTTTAATTTCTCTTCTTTGTAGTTTATTTTGTCTCTTTGTTGTGTATCGTTAAACCTTATTTAATCATTAACATTATTTGTTAGAGTATATATATATATATAATATATATTATATATAATATATATATATATAATATATATATATATATATATATATATATATATAAATATATTATATATATATATATAATATATATATAATATATTATATATATAATATATATATATTATATATGGAGAGAGAGAGAGAGAAGAGAGAGAGAGAGAGAGCGAGAGAGAGAGAGAAGAGAGGAGATGAAGAGAGAGAGAGAATATATATGGAGAGAGAGAGAGAGAGAGAGAGAGAGAGAGAGAGAGAGAGAGAGAGAGAGAGAGAGAGAGAGAGAGAGAGAGAGAGAGAGAGAGAGAGAGCAGGCTAATATATAAAGGTTTTAAGGTAAAGTTGCATAATAACAAGAAAATCTATAGACTTTTCGAAGAACTTTATTTAGAATAAAAGTTTCATAAATATATGTAGAACCTGAAATTTTTTTTTTTTATTTCAACGTAAATATTTAGCACCCCACTCTTTGGTCTTTGGGTGTCGCGGGGGTTCCGCCGACCATCCCCGGAGGGGGGGATTAGTCCCCCCCGTCGTCCACCGGGAGGCCGAGAGACCCCGACTCCTGCCATCTTTGCGGTTTACCCTATGGTATTCCTTTAGTTAAAAAAAAATAATTTTAATTCCCTTTATACTTTGGTATTACTTTAACTAAAGGAATACCATAGGGGAAACCACAAAGATGGCAGGAGTCGGGGTCTCTCGACCTCCCGGTGGACGATTTCTTGTATTGCAGAAACGTAAATAATACTTTTTGGGGCAGTTATTGTACATTGTATTTAGATTATCAAAAATATGAAAATCTTATTTTAAGACTTTTCTATTTCTTTTTTTACATTTTCTGAACAAAAATTCTTCACTGATTACAAAAAATGTCATTTGTTTTAGGGTAGCATTTGTAGTTCTCTAAAACTCTCCTAGGATAAAAGGACCAAATATGACTATAGAGATTGATGAAACTTATTTGTCAAAACGTAAATATAATAAAGGGAGGGTATTCAATGAGCAGTGGTTATTTGGGGGTATTTGTAGGGAGACCCAAGAGCTTTTTTTGTGTCCTGTACCAAATAGAAAAGAAGAAAATTTACCATATAAAAAAAAATATATATATATATATTATATATATATATATATATATATATATATATATAATATATAATATATATATAATATATATATATAAGGACCTTAAGTAAACCATGCTCCTCAAAATAATTTAGTATTGGAAAGGTTGGTAATAATTTTTATAGCAAAATTAAAATTAAAAATTCGATTTGCTATAAAAAGAACTTACTTTTTTTATTTTTGGAGCTTCAAATTGATTTATTTTCCAATTTATTTTATTTTAATTTTTTTAGTTTTATATATATATATATATATATATATATATATATAATATATATATATATATATATATATAATATATATATAATATATATATATATATATATAATATATATATATATATATATATATATATATATATATATATATAATATATATATATATATATATATATATATATATATATTAATATATATATATATATATATATATATATATATATATATAGCTGGTGCAGATTTTTTTTAATGCTCACAGTATTTATATAGAGAACGGTATGTCACCAAAAGAAAAAAAAATTATATATTTGGAATAAGAAGAAAATTTATAAAAATGTATTTAAATTTTTTTTTTTTTTTTTTTTTTTTTGAAGTAAATTTTTTTTTTTTTAACTAAAGAAATAACTAGGGTAAACCGCAAAAATGTCAGAAATGGGGGTCTCTCGGCTCCCGCTGGACGACGGGGGGGAAAAAACCCCCCTCCGAGGATGGTCTCCGTAACCCTCGCTCTTTGTTCTTTGGGTGTCGCGGGGGTTCTTGCGACCATCCCCCCCCGCGGTATGAAACGTCCCCCCCTCTGTCC
>JABUQX010009007.1:20000-40000 GCA_015478945.1 Trachelipus rathkii
GTTAGGTTAGGTAAAAAAAATTTCATTTCGACCCTAAAACATCTATTTATGTATCATAGAGGCTACCTGTGAAATTTTTTTTTTGATCCGAGCTCCCGTTCCGTGTGGGCGTTAAGTAACTTTTACCTATATATATATGATATATATAAAAATAAATACACATGATATATGAGTATTACATACGTATATAATTATGTTCCATGTATTCAAAAATTATTATTATTATATTATTATTATTATATACATATTATTATATTATTATTATTATATACATATATTATTATTATTATTTCATAATATTAATATTTTTTATTTTTATTTAAACATAATATTTTTTTACATATTTTTAAGCTCCATATTGATATCTTTGTTAAAATTATTATTATATATATTATTATATTATACATACATATATATATATATTATATTATACATATTATATATATATTATTAGATGCATATATATATATATTATTATTATTATATTATTATTATTATTATATTATATTATATTAATATTACATTATTATATATATATATATACATATTATATATATATATATATATATATATATATATATATATATTAAAAGCCATTCCCTTTATGTCTTAAATTGTTTAAGCCAAACACATAAATTCCTCCTTTTTCAAAGTAATACATTTAATAATCTCTAAAGTTTAGCGTTAAGTCAAATGACGAATGACTAAATTCTTCACCGATTTCTCAGTTATAGCGTCTGCATAAGATTCTCAAAAGTTGCCTTCCTCTACAGAACATAAATAATCCCCTAAAAGTAACACAGATTTGGATTGTGATTTGAGTTTATCTTTGAGGAGTCGCATTTAGAAAAATTGACTTCTGGGTATAATTAACTGTTTTTTTGTTTTTTTTTATTTTTATCTTTACTAATTTGCAGCTGCATATAAGTTTTTATTAGATTTTATTTACATATTTTTAAAATTGCAAAAGTTGCTTACGTTCTTCTCAGTTATATATTAATTTAAAAACAATCCATTTAGGAATATGCATAAAAAATAAAAGGGCGTGAAGTCGTAAAAGCGTAAAAGATTTTAACGGCTTAGACTTCTGCGTCCAGCTTCTTAATTAAATAAGTTTAGCTCCTACTCCGAGTTCTTGAAGAAATCTAGCTAAGCTCAGGATTGTACTCCACACAGTGAAAAACAGAACAATAAATTTCATGAAAAAAATCCTTAGTCTTCAACAAGCAAGTGAGGCCTAATTTTTTCCTCATATACATTATGAATAATGATAAAAAAATATTAAGAGCGCAAATTTCCATGGAGAGAAAAGAGATGGGAAGAAGCAATATAACTGAGGTTGGGAGATGAGAATATTATTAATAGAGCGAGTTTTAAAGGGGGAAAAGGAGGGTATTATATACCTTATTGCTTATTTTCTAAACCTAGGCCTTTAGGCCTAGAATATACAAGTACATACATACATATATTTCATACATACAATGTAATTATGTTTTTAATGTCCAGGTGAGTTAGAAAATTTTTGGTTAAATATTTACAATGTAGTTTAAAACTTTTAATATTTAGGGTAAAAAAAACGTTTGTATAAATGTCAATTTTTTTTTTACTAAAGGCGAAGCATTTTAATTCTTAATTAACGTTCCTTTTATTAGAAAAAGTGTATGTAATGTAATGTAATATATATATATATATATATATATATATATATATATATATATATATATATATATATATATATATATATATATATATATATATATATATATATATATATATATATATATATATATATATATATATATATATATATATATATATATATATATATATATATATATATATATATATATATAGGCCCTTTTGTATTTCATCACGACATTTTATTTTTATAAAAGAATTTATGGATTCGGACAAGTTATTTTTTTAGCTTTTTAGTGTGAAGCTCAGAAATGATATAATATATATATATACAGAAAAAAAAAAAAAAATTATATCTCAAAAACTACAATAGCTACAGGGAAAAGGAATACATTTTTGGAATCCTTGTAAAATTTTGGTTAGGAAAATGTAAAAAAAAAAAAATAAAATAAACATAAAATTGGCTTTTTGGGGGGAGCTCGAGCCGGCGGGGACATAGTATATATATATATTATTTGTAAAGGTATTACACGGCAATGTAGGGGGCTCGAGCCGACGGGGAACACAGGGGGGACGTTTTCCATACCCCGTAGGGGAGGGGCGGAGGAACCCCCGCGACACCCAAATACCAAAGAGCGGGGTTCCGGAGACCCTCCCCGGAGGGGGGAAATAGTCCAACCCCGTAGTTCACCTCTGGGAAGGCCGAGAGACCCCGACTCCTGCCATCGGTGCGGTATACCCTTGGGGTATTCTTTATTTAAAAAACAAAAACAAAATTTACTAGAAAGTCTATTTATTTTAACGAGTAACGTATAAAAAGTCTCTAAATAGGCTTTCTACTCATATTACTATAATTATTAACAATAATTTATTTTTTTTTTTTTTTTTTTTTTTTTACATATTCTTAACTAAAATTTTATCTAAAAAGTATTCCTTTTCCCTTTTTTTTTTTTTTTTTTTTTTTTTTTTTTTTTTTTTTTTTTTTTTTTTTTTTTTTACGCACTAAAATTGTACTAGCATTCCAGCAATGTATTCCTTTTCCTTCCTTTTTTTTTTCTTTTTTGAGATATGAATTTTTGCTCTTCTAGATGCTGCCCAATCTATTTATTTATTATTATAAGGTATTTTTTCTCTCAATAAATGTTCAAAAGAATTGTTTTTCTTAAATTTGTAACTTTTTTGAACTTCACAATAAATTAAATATATTTATTTCGTATGAATAGTTCTTATTTTTTAACTTAAGTTAAAGCTAAATTTTTTGTTCGAAAGCATTCATTTGTCAGAAAATAATAAATGTCGTGAATAAGTCGAGGTCCGATATATATATATATATATATATATATATATATATATATATATATATATATATATATATATATATATATATATATATATATATATATATATATATATATATATATATATATATATATATATATATATAGGACCTGTTATATTTTTAAGACTCCGTAAGTTTTGATTTTTTTTTTTGTTTTTGTTTTTATATATTTCTAGTATATGATCCTAACAGTCAATTTAAGGGGTGACGGACATGATTCAAAAATATATAGGACCAGTTACGTTTTACGACTCCGTCAGTTTTTAATTTTTTTTTTTAACTAAAGGAATACCCAAGGTAAACTGCAAAGATGGAGGAGTCGGGTCTCTCGGCCTTCCGGGGAACGACAGGGTAGGACTATTTCCCCCCCTCCGGGGTTCCTCCGCCCCTCCCCTACGGGGTATGGAAAACGTCCCCTCTTTCCCCGTCGGCTCGAGCCCCTAATTTTTTTTTTTTTTTTTTTTTTTTTTTACATTTTTGTAATAAGTTTTACACGCTGATTCCAAATATATAATTGGTTTTTCTGTAAGTCTCGTACTTTTCGAGATATTTCATTTATGAAAAAAATATATATTTTTTTTTTTTTTTAATAAGCTTTATACGCTGATTTCAAATATGCAATTGGTTTTTCTGTAAGTGTCGTACTTTTCGAGATATTTCAATTTTTAAAATTTTATTGATAAAAATGTGATTTTTAAATAATTATTTAAAATATTTCGAACTTTTGAATCATGTCAATCACCACTGAAATTCATTGTTAGTATCATATACTAGCAATATGTTAAAAAAAAAAAAAAAAAAATAAAAAAAATAAAGAACATTCTGTAACATCTTTATTAGCACAGAATACATTATTGCTATGTGGGTATATATATATATATATATATATATATATATATTATATAAATATAAATAATTATATATATATATATTATATATATATATATATATATATATATATATATATATATATATATATATATATATATATATATATATCAGAGGCGACTCCTGCACTCGTGCTACTCGTGCTCAGCACGAGTTGACATTATAGAAACGATCTAATTTTGCAAATTTCACAATGTTTCGATAATATTTTCATATTTTTTTGCGAAAGTTGGTCAAATAAATGAAATTATTACATAATAAATATAAAAGATTATGCAAAATTGAAACGAAAAAGGGAAGAATAGCCGCTATCAAATAATGCTTTTAACACATTAAAAATAGGACTAATCCGTGCCCAAAGGAAAAGGCGGATATGGTATCTGTGAATTTATAAATTTTATAAAAGTTAACGTGAAGTCTATAATAGAAAACATTTACATAGAAAAATATTTTAATAGGGAACTCAATAAATATATATATATATATATATATATATATATATATATATATATATATATATATATATATATATATATATATATATATATATATATATTAGTGATGCTGCAGATGTCATTTTTTTCGCATCCGCGGATGCGGATGTTTGATTTTAACATCCGCGGATGCGGATGCGGATGCGGATGTTTAATATATATATATATATATATATATATATATATATATATATATATATATATATATATATATATATATATATATATATATATATATATATATATATATATATATATATATATATATATATCGAGTTTTAGCCACAATCTATTAATATAATTGTTACCAGGGTGCGGGACGGGGACCCAACTCAAATGGACCCCATCAACCTCTTTCCCTAACCTCCGACCTTAATGAAAGAGATTTTACATGGATTATATACTTTTTGCACTAGTATTGAAATTCAAATATGGGAAGGTTGTGCTTGAGAGACATCAATTTTTCTGCCTTTTCTGCTGAGAGTCTGTTTCTCTTTTCATCATATATTAGCCCAGCATTGCTAAATACTCTCTCACTTGGAACACTAGTTGGAGGACAGGCCAGGTATTTCCTTGCAAGTTTACTTAAGCGTGGGTAAACATTTTGCATTTTGCTTAATTAACACTCCACCAACTGATAGGATCATTTGATTTGTATCTAGTCGTTTTTCTTGGTGATAGTTTTCAATCATTTGCACTGCATCTTTTGATAATGCGTGTGTTTCTTCATCACTACTGGACTGTAGAAATTCTTCCAGTGAATCTTTTATTGATTTACTTGTAGAAGATGTTGGTTCTGTATATTTCAATTTTTTTTCCCTTTTAATGGATGGCTAATTAATAGACTGTTCGGATTGAAGTTTTTCTTGCAAGTTTACTCAAGCGTGGGTAAACATTTTGTTTAACTTTCCACCAACTGATTGGATCATCATTTGAATCTAATCGTTTTTTGGTGATAGTTTTCAATCATTTGCACTACATCTTTTGGTAATGTGTGTTTCTTCATCACTACTGGACTGTAGAAATTCTTCCAGTGAATCTGTTATTGATTTACTTGTAGAAGGTGTTGGTTCTGTAGATTTTGTTTTTCCTTTAATGGGTGGCGAATTAATAGACTGTTGGGATTGAAGTTTTTCAACTGCAACACAAAGTAACGATTTAACTTGTTCTAATATCGTTACAAAAAACTTGCCTTTATAACGGGGATCTAAGTAAGTTGCAATAGTATGAAGGTCATTAATTTCCACAGAACCAAAGCGTTTTTCTACCTCTAGTTTAATTACATCTTTCATTCTTTTTAAACCGTCATCATTTTTATTTGAAGATGGTTCAAAATGCTTCCTTAGCGTTGAGATTAATGGTATTACATAAGAGACAGAAGCTGTAGAGGCGCTGATTTTTTTGGTAGTTTCTTCAAATGGTTTCAATAGCTTAATGCAGTGTGATATGATGTCATTTTCCAAATTAATAAGATTGTTAACTTTGGAATACGAACTGGCGTACGAAGCAAGAAGTTCTTTGAGCAATACTTCTTTCCATCATATGAAGTGTACTATTCCAGCGAGTTGGAATGTCTTTGATAACATTAAGATATGGAATATCAAGCCGTTTTTGAATTGCCTTCAACTCATTTTCATTTTCATTTTCTTTTTCAGATTCATCTTAAGTATTTTTATTATAAAATTCTTTATCAAATCTCGACAATAAACATCCGCGCAACATCCGCAGGGCAAAGCGCGGATGCGGATGCGGATGCGGATCTTTAATAATGTGCGGATGCGGATGCGGATGCGGATGTTACCTGCATCACTAATATATATATATATATATATATATATATATATATATATATATATATATATATATATATATATATTATTATTTTATATTATATGTATATATATATTATATATATATTATATATATATATATATATATATATATATATATATATATATATATATATATATATATATATATATATATATATATAATATATATATATATATATATATATTATATATATATATATATATATATATATATATATATATATATATATATATATATATAGTTATATATATATATATATATATATATATATATATATATATATATATATATATATAATATATATATTATATAAAATATTAATATATATATATATAAAGGGAATATATATATATATATATATATATATATATATATATATATATATATATATATATATATATATATATATATATATATATATATATATATATATATATATATATATTGTTAAAATTATAATTAAAAACTTCATATTTATTGTTAAAATATTAATTTATTTATTAACTTTATTATTTTTAAAATAATTATACTTAAATTTTAGTAGAAACGTTATTCAATTGTTTCCCTGTAATATTTAACCAATTGAGCAAGGCGCATATGTATCGCGCATCCCTCCTTTCTTGACTGCGCTATATTATTATAAAACAAGGCTGATAAGGTTAGTACTTGTGACCATCGTTCAAAAAAGTTGTATTTGTTTATATGCAACTTCTAAATTGTTAAACATATAAAAGTGCAAGTTCTACTTAAATTAGACTATAATACTATAATCCCAACCTAGTTTATGTTGGGAAATATTTATGAAATACTTTTCTCTAATTGAAATTCCTTAAGTTAAAAATAAAGAACAGTGCAATATCGTTCTGAAAGTCAAATTAATTTTTGAAACTAACATCATTAATTGCTCCTATCTTGTGATTCAATGCAAGGGATCTCTGTAATTATGATTTATTATTTCGAGGTAGAGCCTGGCCAGGAACTGTTTTGGGTAATAAATTGGTAGGTCCTATGCATATTAAAGTTGCCGTAATTATTTATAAGGTAAGACACTTTTATATTTATTAGTGTTAATCAGTTTATTATTTTAAATATTTTTTCCAAGAAGTATATGTTCAATTTTGTTGAGTTTGGTATTATTTATAACTTAGCAAAGTTAACATATATTTTTTATTTCAAAAATTAATTTTCAACTCAGAAAAAGTTTCTATTTTCGTATCGAAAAATTGCATTACGTATTCATAGTAGAAATATTCATATTTATACTGTGACGTATTGTTCTTAGAAAGATCGATATTTTCAATATCGATAGTGGAGCGATATTGCCCTGTTCAATACTTGTATCGAGTATGTATCGATATATCGATTACATATCGATATTATAAATTATTCACGAAAGCTAAATGTAAATTTAAGTGTGAATTTTGTTAAATTGAAATGGATTTTAAGCATTTCTAGTGTAAATATATTATAAAAAGTGATAGTGTTAGTAATTGGTGATAGGATAGTTTATAATAATCATATATTAAAGCAAATTTATGCTAAAATTAGAAATTAAGTTTGTTTACAAGCAGTAGGCTACATGCGTGCGAATAGGCTATAGCTATTGAAAATTATAAAGCTGCCTATTTAATGAATTTGGATTTCATTTATTGGTTGGGAAAATTATTAATATTAAGGTACAGTAATTAAATTATGCTACAAATAGTAAATTTTATTATAGGCTAAGTTGATATACCTAATCAAAATTATGGGCCTAACTGATGAAGAAGCTCAAGCCTTAAGCTCTTGTAAAGCTTCTGTTAAAGCTTTGATAAGAAAAAGAGCTATTTCTAAAGCAAAAATTACTAATAATTTAAAAAAGTTAACTGCTTTTGGTAATGAAAATAAATTAACAGAGCCTCTATTTAGAGCTGTAAATACTGATATTGAGAAAGAAGTCTATTCTATTAAAAGTTTGGATGAAGAGATTGTCATACTGTTGTCTGATAATAATGTAGATAATTTAGATCCTTCTTATTTTAATTCTGAGCTTGAAGGTCAAGTAGATTACCATTTTGAGTTGTCAGCTGAGTTATTGTCCTTTGAAAAATATTTTCCAAAAGAAATTGTAAAAATAAATGAGAGTGTAAATACTGATAATTTTTTGGATTTAATAAATAAGGTTAATATAAATGATTCCAAACTGCCTCAGTTGCAGTGCGAAGTATTTGATGGATTGGGAAAAAATAAATTACTTTTTTCCAATTTCCTTAATAAATTTAATAATTTAATCGGTAATAGGAGTAATTTAACCAATTCAGTAAAGCTTACTTATTTAATTAGTTTTTTAAAGGATTATGCTCTTAAAGTAGTAAGCCATCTGTCTATTACAGATGAAAACTATGACATAGCCTTAAGGTTATTAAAGAAAGAATTTCTTGATAGGCCTTTCATAATTAATGAAAATATAAATAATATTTTAGATCTTAAGGTTGATGAAGGCTATGATGAAGGCTTTTTGAAATTGAAAGTGTATATAAATGAACTTAGGTCAATGATTTATGAACTTAAGAGTTATGAAGTAGACTTTTTAGAAGCTGATACACCTGGAAGTCTACTCTTGAGTAATATAATATTTCAAAAATTGCCTAAAGTGTTTAAAAGTGAATTAATACATAAAATTGCAAATAATTATCCTACTTTGGTACAAATTTTTGATCATTATAATGAGGTTATTAATACTTTAAGTATTTTGTCCCAAAATAGGAAGGATGTATCAACCAAAGCTAAAGTAAATAAAGTTTTTCAAGCTACTAAAGCTCCTAAATCTAGTACTCTTCAAAATTTTAAAACTGTAAATAATAGTAAAGATTCTAAAATGTATGTAAATAATAAAATAGAAACTCAAACTTACAACCCTACAATTTGTAAGCTATGTCAATTAAAAAATCATCCTCTCTATTTATGTGACAAGTATCCAACAGTGCCTCAGCGTATAAAACGTGCCAAAGAGCTAAACATGTGTCATCATTGTGGAGGTTTGGGTCATGTGCCTGAAAAATGTTATGGTATTAAAAATAAATTAAGATTTAATTGTTTTAAGTGTAAAGCTAATTCCCATATAACAGCTTTTTGTCCCAATGATATCCCAAATGAGCAAAATGAGTCTGTTAGCTCCTTATGTATAAGTTTCCAACAAAATGTGGATAAAGTGTATTTGTTGCCAACAATTTCCTTTCAACTCTTTAAAGGCAACAAAAAGGTTACAGTAAGAGGAGCAATAGATACATGTAGTCAACGCTCTTACATATCTAAAAATGCCATGACAGGTTTAATTAATAATTTTGATAATTTACATGAATTAGAGTACAATATTCAAACTTTCATTGGTGCAAAACAGCGAATTTTTCAGCAATTGTTATTGGGTTTACAATTTAATGATCGGGAAGTTTTTAGCATGCCTTTCCTCATTGACAATGATTTAAATTTAAATTATAGAATTCACGGCATGAATAAAGCGGTTGAAAATTTTAAGAAAAATGGTATTCCTTTAGCTGATTCTTTTTTTTATGACAGTGGAGACCATGATATGTTTGACATAGATTGTTTATTAGGCACAGACATTATTCAATTTCTTCCTTCTTTTAATTTAGTTAATATAATGTCTGGAAGTTGTTTTAAAATTGCAAATAAGTTTATACCTATAGGTAATGTTCAAAATTTTTTAACCAGAAATCAAATCATAGAAGTAAGTAAAGTGAATATGCAATCTCCATTGATAGAAGAGGAGGAGTCTGCTTTAGTAAATGAAACCATTGTAAATTTGATTTTAAATCCTATTAAAAGTTATTTTCACCCTTTTGATAATATTTATGATGATTCTGAAGTAGAACATGGACTTGAATATTTGTTGTCCATGGAGAGTGTTGGTATTCCTACTAAAGAGGATAATGATCTAGCCTCTTATGATGAGATCATGATTAAAAAATTTAAGAATGATATTTCTTTCCAGGATGGCAATTATTATGTCAAACTTCCTTGGATAGAAGAAAAAATTAAAAATGTTGCTTCAAATTTTGATATTTCTTTGAGAGTATTAAATAGAGTCTATTCTTCTCTTAAGCAAAAAGGACTTGTAGAAAGTTATAATAATATTTTTTCTCAATATTTGCAAGATAATATAATTGAAATTGTAAATATTCCTAAATTTAAGAGATGTGATTATATATTTATACCTCACAGACCTATAATAAGAAGTGAGGAGCAGATCACAACCAAGATAAGACCTGTCTTTAATTGCTCTTTTAAAATATCTAAAGACAGCCCTTCCTTGAATCAGGCTTCTTATGCTGGTTTAGATTTGATGAACTCCCTTTTAAAATTACTTTTAGTATTTAGAACTAATAATTATGTTGTCCTTAGTGACATTAAACAAGCCTTTTTGTCTATCAAATTAAGAGACGAATATGACAAAAACAAATTCTGTTTTTTATGGTATCAGAATGATGAATTAATCTCTTTCAGGTTTAAAACTTTACTGTTCGGTTATACAGCGTCCCCTTTCATTCTCCATTATATAATGAAACATCATGTAGAAAAGTTCCCTGATGATAAGTGTAGGGATATCTTGTCTTCTAATTTTTTTGTAGACAACCTGATTTTTACAGGCAATAATTGCAAAGAATTGGAAAAGTTGTACCATCTTACTTTTGAAAGAATGAACCAGGGTGGGTTTGAACTTCGCTCTTGGAATAGTAATTGTGAGCAATTGTGTGAGAGTATGAGAATGGATGGTAGGTATGTGGAGCATGAAAATGAGTATGAAAAGGTGCTTGGGTATAAATGCAATTTAAAGAAAGATTCCTTGCATGTGTCGTCAGTAAGTTATAGGAGCTCGTGTAGTACAAAGCGACAGATACTTTCTGAAACTTCCAAGTTGTTTGATCCTTTAGGACTTACAATACCTATTACCGTAAGAGGGAAGTTGTTAATGAGAAGTGTTTGGGAAGCTAAAAAAGAATGGGATGAAAAATTACCTGGGGAAATGTTGACTGAATGGGGTAAACTGAAGGAGGATTTAAATGAATTGAGTAAGATTGAGTTTCCACGTCAAGTTGTGAATGAAAGTGAATCCTATGGTCTGAATATATTTTGTGACAGTTCTGCTAAATGTTATGGGTTTGTTGCATATGGTTCAAGTGAAGGAAAAAATAACCTTTTGTTTGCCAAGGCCAAAGTAACACCTGTTAAAAAGACCTATAGTATTCCAACCTTAGAACTATTAGGAGTCCTTTTAGCTTTAAAATGCATATCCACTATTTTAGACTCTTATTTTAACATCATTTTTGAATATGTAAATATAGGTGTGGACTCACAAGTAGTTCTTAATTGGCTTTTGACAGGTGAAACCAAGGTCAAGGCTAAGTATGTTAATAACAGGTTAAAAGATGTTATCACTTTGTGTGATGACATCAGAAGTAAATATAAACTAAAAATTATTTTTAACTATGTGCAAACTGCTCAAAACCCAGCAGACCTTTTGACCAGGGGTTTAACTTTTAAACAATTTGCGAAAAATTTAAATATGTGGAAACATGGTCCAGAGTGGCTTTGTAAGGATCTGGAGAGGTGGCCAAAATTTCCAATGCTTTCACTTTCTCCAGAATTTAGTAATTTTGCTACATTAAATTTTAATACTAATGTAATTAATAATAAACATAATAATATTGATGAAATATTGGAAATAAATAAATTTAGTAAATTTGAAAAAGTAATAAATATAACTAGTTATTTGTTTATGTTTCTAAGCAAAATTACTAAGGAAGACCCTTGCAAAAAAGCTCTTAAATATTGGATCAAAAAAGTACAAAACTCTTCATATACTAAAGAGATTGAATTTTTAAAATCGGATCAAAAGGGTGCAATACCTAACCTAGTTAATAACTTAAATTTATTTTTGGATGGTGATGACATTTTAAGATCAAAGGGTAGAATATCTAAATGTACATACTTTAATTATGATATCAAAAATCCTATCCTTTTGTCAAGATACCACCACTTCACCACCTTATTAATTTTGAAGGCTCATAAAAAAATGCAGCATTTGGGATTAGATAGTACATTAAATTATATTAGAAACCAAGGTTTCTGGATTCCCAAAGCTCGCATAGCAATAAAAAAGGTCTTAAATCAGTGTATGTTATGCAAAAAAATCAATGTGCGTGCTTTTAAATATCCTAAGTGCACTGACATCCCTAAACATCATATGAATTTAGTAATGCCTTTTAAATTCACAGGCATTGACTTTACTGGTCATATATTTGTGACTAATGAGACTACAGGTAAACTGGACAAGATGTTTATCCTATTATTCACATGTCTTAATGTAAGATCAATTCATTTAGAACTAGTCCCTGACATGGGTGTGACAAATTTTTTACTAGCTTTTCAAAGGTTTTGTAACCTATATACCATCCCAGATTTCCTTTACTCTGATAACGCTAGAACATTCGTGAAAGGGGCAGACATCTTGTCTAGGGCTCTGGGGTCCAATGAATTCAGGGATGAACTCAAAATTAACAATATTAAGCATATTCGTATTCCCAATTATTCAGCTTGGTGGGGGTCTTTTTATGAGCGTCAAATACGCACTTTGAAAGTTTGTATGTATAAAGTTATTGGTAGGAAGAGGTTAAATTATTTCGAACTTTTAACAACTTTGTCTTTTATAAAAAATGCTATTAACAGCAGGCCTCTCACATATAGATCAGAAGCTAGTGATCTTGAAACCATAACTCCTAACTCATTCATTCGTTTGAATTGTAATACTTCTCTTATTTTAAAGGATGCAAATGAAGAAGTCTGGAAGGAACCTGACAGGGGTTCTTTAGAAAGCACTCTTGATACTCAAGAGCAATTATTTAATCAGTTTAAACAACTATGGTATGAAGCTTACCTATTAGATCTAAGGGAAGCTATGACTGATATATATCAAATCTCTTGGGAAAATAAAATCAAAGTAAATGATATAGTGCTAATAAAATCCATCTTAAAGCCTCGTCCCTTCTGGATGATGGGTAGAGTTATGGAAGTTGTAATTGGTTATGACAACAAAATAAGAACTGTTAAAGTTAAACAAAGTAATGGACAAATATTATACCATTCAATAAGTAATTTGTATCCATTAGAATTGTCCTTAATAATAGATAAAGTCTCTAATGATAAAGATAAATCAAATAATGATGATAAAGCAGCTGATGACTCGGAGGCAGTAGTTGGTAGACCTAAACGTCAAGCAGCCCTAAAGTGTGACAAGCTCATTAAGTCCAAACTAGACTCATTAAAATAGTCATTGTAGCCCAAGGCTACAATCTCTCTCTGGGGAGATTGTTAAAATTATAATTAAAAATTTCATATTTATTGTTAAAATATTAATTTATTTATTAACTTTATTATTTTTAAAATAATTATACTTAAATTTTAGTAGAAACGTTATTCAATTGTTTCCCTGTAATATTTAACCAATTGAGCAAGGCGCATATGTATCGCGCATCTTTAGATCATAATTAATTATTATAAAAAAAAAAAAAAAAAGGTTAGTACTTGTGACCATCGTTCGGAAAAAGTTGTATTTGTTTATATGCAACTTCTAATTTGTTAAACATATAAAAGTGCAAGTTCTACTTAAATTAGACTATAATACTATAATCCTAACCTAGTTTATGTTGGGAAATACTTTTCTCTAATTGAAATTCCTTAAGTTAAAAATAAAGAACAGTGCAATATCGTTCTGAAAGTCAAATTAATTTTTGAAACTACCATCATTAATTGCTCCTATCTTGTGATTCAATGCAAAGGATCTCTGTAATTATGATTTATTATTTCGAGGTAGAGCCTGGCCAGGAACTGTTTTGGGTAATAAATTGGTAGGTCCTATGCATATTAAAGTTGCCGTAATTATTTATAAGGTAAGACACTTTTATATTTCTTTATTAGTGTTAATCAGTTATTATTTTAAATATTATTTCCAAGAAGTATATGTTCAATTTTGTTGAGTTTGGTATATTTATAACTTAGAAAGTTAACAATATATATAATATTATATATATTATATATATATAGATATACTATATTATATATATTATATACTATATATATATATTATAATATATATATATATATATATATTATATATAATATATATATATATATACTATATATATATAATATATAATATACTATATATATATATATATTATAAATGTGTAGTAGACAATAAAGCTCTGCTATATCCTAAGCTTTCAGTTTTTCAAGAGAGGTAAAACCTAGAAATTCTTCACGTTCATGAGATCTTATCATATGAAACGAGCACCAATCGATAGCTGTTCTGTCACGGATAGGTCTGCTGTCTCGTCTGCTAAGGGCGAATATTCACAATTGCTTAACTTCATTCACAATTGATTTACTGCATACACTTTCCACAAATAATACAAGTTCATCCTGAAATATAAGTGATGTTTATTTAGCCTGTGCTCCACTTGATTTTAAATATTCCATAAGAACAACATCTCCAGCTTCTACTCTGAATTTAAGCAAATCGGAAAATTTGCCGGTATCTGTAGTGTCATCTAGAATAGTGATATTATAGGTGCCACAAAATATTACGGTAGATATTATTGGTTCCAATATTTGCCTATTTTTTAGAATAACTAAGTGATCAGCACCATGCAGTGTTCAGTAACTACACGCTTATTTATATTATTTGTTTGAAATTCTTTGCTGCTTTTGAGGGATCTTTATTCCATTCTGAATTTACATGGCCTTTAGCATGTGAATGCATGTCTTTATATTTTCTTAATGGTGTTACGACAAGTGAGTCAAATATATCTCTTTTGATAGAAAGTCTAAATAAGACACACAATCTACAAAACGGTCCTTTCAATATTCTAGAACAGCGGTCTCCAAAGTGGGGTACGCGTACCCCAGGGGGTACGCAAAGTGATACTTGGGGGTACGCCAAAGAAGTAAGCTCACAATCACTTCAGTGTGAGGTTCTCTTAATGTTTGCCGTGTCTTTTATTATACAGCATATTATTAGGTGCATATTATATTATATTATATTATATTAAATTATATTATATTATATTATATTATATTATATTATATTATATTATATTATATATATTATATTATATTATATATTATTTATTATATAATTATATATATATATTATATATATTATATTATATATATTATATTATATTATATTATTATATTATATTATATTATAGGCATATTGGGTTACAGCTTATAATTATTTTCGTCTTAGGGGTACGCGATCAAAAAAGTTTGGAGACCACTGTTCTACAATACGCTAGGCAAGAATTGTGATCTAGTCATTCATAAAGAAAAAGCCTATATCCCTCTTCAACATCTTTAAAATTGCAGGTAGTTGGTGGTTTCTGCGGTTTCATTAATAAGCCAAACTTTACTCCATCTTTAATATTAGTTCCAATTATGTAATTTCCAATATCCAATATATTTTCCTCTTGGTACATTATATCCCAAGTACCAACACTACTAAATTTAGTATTATCAACAGGATTGGCCTCAATACCACTTGAGTTATCAGCAACATTATAAAACTACTACTAAATAAGTTCGTAGTTTCTTCAATCACATGTGAATCACTGTTATCAACCCTAGAGCTTTTAATTATAAACATCCTTAATTCAGTATTACTTTGCAGCAAATAATAATAATAATAATAATAATAATAATAATAATAATAATAATAATAATAAATAATATAATAATAATAATAATAATAATAATAATAATGATAATGTAATAATAATGATGATAATAATAATATATAATAATAATAATAAAAATAATAAAATAATAAAAAATAATAATAATAATAATAATAATAATAATAATAATAATAATAATAATAATAATAATAATAATAATAATAATAATAATAATAATAATAATAATAAATAATAAATAATAATAATAATAATAATAATAATAATAATAATAATAATAATAATAATAATAATAATAATAATAATAATAATAATAATAATAATAATAATAATAATAATAATAATAATAAAATAAAAGTAATAATATAATATATAATATAATTAATAATAATAATTAATAAATAATAATATGGAATAATAATAATAATAATAAAAATTAATAATAATAATAAAAAGATATAATAAGAATGATCAAATAATATTAATAATATAAAGAATAATAAGATAATATAATAATATAAATATAATAATAATAATAATAATAATAATAATAATAATAATAATAACAATAATAATATTTCATGTTACAAGAAATTTGTTCTATCTATTTACGTACACCAATTTCCATAAAACTGAGCACTTCACTCACGAGCTTTTATTGACACTGAAAAGTGAACACTAATTATAACAACTTTGATGAGCGACAAACTTAATAAAAGAATAGGCAACTTTTTCCCTTTCATTTTCGGAAATTTTTACCCACCCCGCTACTTCGTTCGGCTTCTCAAGCACACAAGCAGTTTATCTCTCTTCCCACGCCTATTTGCAAATTTTTCTTAGCATCAAAAGCTTTCAGCATCTCATCGTACAATCCCGATTATTATGAAGAGCAAATAAAAAGCTAATATGCGTCTAAAATCTTTATACCTCCTTTAAAAAAAATAGATACAATTTATACTTATTTTCAAACTCGTTGCGAATCTCGTATTGGATCAATGACGAATGTATTGATGGGGGTATACATGGAGACGTTACGAGGGGGGAAGGAAGAGTAGGGATGGGCCCCACCTACATTTTCAGCCACAGAATATCTCAAGATAAAAAAAACAGATTTTTCATATATATAATAATATATATTATGTATACCTAATATCACTTAATATTTTATAACTTTTACTAATATAACTAATATACTAATATTAATATAGATATTTTGAATATACTCACTTATTAATATAATAATTATTTTTTTATATTACTCTATACTTACTACCTCCACTACTCACTATAAAATACCTCACATATAAGAATATTTTTATAACTATATTATATAATATAAATATATATAATACATAATATTATATATTATTATATAATTAATATATATTTATATATATATATAATAGTACCCAGCACTCACGAATAGAGCTCAGTGCATGTAACTCAGAAAAGATATCACTTGGCTACAACGAAAATAAATATCAATAATATACATTAATCAGGGAGGACATTTTTACCAGAAATTAAAAAAATAAAGAAATAACGCTTTTAAAAAATTAAATTGTTAAAAATGTTGAAAAAATAACAGGTTTTTTGATAATTCAAAGATGCCGCTTACTCCGAGGGAGCACGCAAGGGTGCCAAATGTTGATTTTTTTTTATAACTAACGAATACCCCACCGGTAAACAAGAACGATGGATAGAGTCGGGGTTTCCCGGCCTACCGGGTGACGACGGGCGGGGACTTCGTCCCACCTCTGTCCCTCGTCGGCTCGAACCCCTAAAAAGGATATAAAAAGAAAAATAAAGTTTATCCAAAGCGTAAAAACGTGGTATGTTGTGGGTGTGGGCGCTCTCACTTTGCTTTCGAGAACTATGCAGCGTTTGGAAGGTCATCAAAGCGTAACAATGTCAGGTGTAAATTTTACAAATATTTAAGGTGTTTATTAATAAATATTACAATAAAATAAATTTTTTTTTTAAGTTTTTCTTAAATTACTTGCTGAATCAAAAATGTTATTTATTTTCCTGTAGATGTTTTTTAGTTTTCTAGTTACATGCCTGAACTCTTCGGGATGCTGCGCTATATATATATATATATATTATATATATAATATAATATATATATATATATATATTAAATATATATATATATATATATAATTAATATTATAATATAATTCAATATTTATATTACTTCTTTAAAAGGATGTTACATACAGATTATACTGCGCCGAACCGAAGATGTAATCGATTTTTTTTCGATTATTTCAAGGCAATAGAGCGTCAAAGTTGCCAAAAACAGTTTTTTTTTTAAACTAAAGGAATACCCAAGATTAAATCGCAAAGATTGAAAGAGTCAGGGTCTCTCGCCACAGCGGGGACGACGGGCTGCATGACTTCGTACCCCCTCTGCCACCGTCGGCTCAAGCCCTTTAAAAAATTTTTTTTTAAAAATTAAAATTTTCTGGAGCATGATAAAAAAAAGCAACTTTTGGTAACTCTTGCGCTCCTTCTATTGGAGTTTTAGCTAACACGTGACACTGCAGGGTTCCACGAGTAGTGTTCGGCGATTTTTCGATATCGTCTTTTTATTTAACATCTTTTTAAAGAGTACTATATATATTATATATTATATATATTAATATAATATATATTATATTATTAATATATATATATATATATATATATATATATATATTTAATATAAATTATAAGCTTTATAGATATATATGTTATTTATTTATATATGTCAGCATCCGTAAGAGGTTAGGCAATGTAACAGAAAACTATAACAGCTACACGAAAATAAATTATCATTTTATTAATCAGGAGAAATTTTACCCCGGAATTTAAAAAAAAATAAAGAAAATAACGCTTTTGAAAAATTTAAAATTGGTTAAAATATGTTGATAAAAATTACAGTTTTTTGGTAATTCAACAAGATGCGCTACTCCGAGGAGCACGCAATGGTGCCAAAATGTTGAATTTTTTTTTTATAACTAAACGAATACCACGGGTAAAAGAACGATGGATAGAGTCCGGGTTTCTCGGCCTACCGGGTGACGACGGGGGGGAGACTTCGTCCCCTCTGTCCCTCCGTCGCTCGAACCCCCTAAAAAGGATATAAAAGAAGAAAATAAAGTTTCTAAAGCGTAAAAAAAAGTGGTATTCTGGCCCTTTTGCTTTCCGAGAACTAATACACGTTTGAAGTCAAATCAAAGCGTACAATGTCAGGTGTTTAAAGATTTTACAATATTTTACATGAAATGTAAACACTTACAATAGAAATAAATTTTTTTTTTTAAGTTTTTCCGTGGAATTACTTGCTGAAATCAAAATGTTATTTATTTCCTGTAGATGTATAGTTTTCTAGTTACATGCTGAACTCTTGAGCTGCGCTATATATATATATATATATAATTTATATAATATTAGTATATATATATATATATATAAATATATATATATATTAATATATATAATAGATATATTATATATATATGACATGTCCTTTAAAGGATGTTAAACCGATATAACATCGAACGAACGATGAAATCGATTTTTTTCGATTAATTTCAAATTTTGGCATCAAAGTTTGCAAAGAACAGTTTTTTTTTTTAAATAAAGGCCCTATAGTAGGTCATAAGCACACAAATAGCAAAGAGTCTGGGTCTCCTGGCTCTAACGGGGACGACGGGTGGACTTCGTCCACCCTCTGCCCATTTTTTTTCCGGCCCTTAAAAAATTTTTTTTTAAAAATTAACATTTTCTGGAGCATGATAAAAAAACACTTTTGGTAACTCTTGCCTCCTCTATTGGAGTTTTAGTAACACGTGGTAGCTGCAGGGTTCCAACGAGTAGTGTTCGGTCGATTTTCGAGTGGATCATGTCTTTTACTGTACATCCTTTTAAAGGAGTAGGCTATTATATATTATATATATATATTATATATATTTTATATATAATATATATATATATATATATATAAATATTATATATATTATAAAATATATATAATATATAATATAAATATATATAATAATCTATATATAT
>JABUQX010009007.1:42500-45000 GCA_015478945.1 Trachelipus rathkii
ACTTCGTCCCCCCTCTGCCCCCCGTCTTCCGGCCTTAAAAATTTTTTTTTTTAAAAATTAAATTTTCTGGAGCATGATAAAAAAGCAACTTTTGGCTACTCTTGTTCTCCTTCTATTGGAGTTTTTTAGCTAACACGTGGTATGCAAGGGTTCCACGAGTAGTGGTCGGCGATTTTTCGATATCATATCTTTTTATGTAACCGTTTGAGCCACAGTAGCGGCTATATATATATATATATATATATACTATGATATATATTATATATTATAATATAATATATATATATATATATATATATATATATATATATATTATATATATAATATATATATATATTATATACTATATATATATATATATTCATTATTTATATATATATATATATATTACTATATAATATATATATATATATATATTATATATATATATATAATATATATATATATATTATAATATTAAATAATATATATATATATATATATATATATTTATATTATATATATATTGGAATATTATAATAATATATATATATATATTTCGATTATTTTTCAAATAGATATAACCATATTTTTTAGCCGATAGTATCTAGGCTACTTTGATATTTTTATAAAATATATCGATATTGCTTGGCTGATAATATCGAAGCTACTTTAATATTTTAATATAATATCGATAATTTATGTATCGATATTTTTTCATTTTGTTCATCCTTAAAATGCAACCAAGAGACATTTTAATGCTTAAGGTCACGATTGCAAATGTAAAATATACCGCAGCTGGTTTACTGTATAAAATAAAAATTTACTTTATTAAAGGGTTATGAAACCGGTAATTTTTTTTTTAGGTTGGCTTCGTCACCAACACCGGATCCGCCATTTTAAAACTACCGAGCTTCGTAGGAAAGATATGCGAAAAACCTTTAATTATATTGTCATAAATAATTACATTGTCATGCAGCTAAAGCGAATATCATCTTAATGCATAGTATTTTAAATGTTTTTTTTATTTTTGAGGAATAATTTATTGTTGAGGTATAAATATAATATAATATAATATAATATAATATAATATAATATAATATAATATAATATAATATAAAATATATAATATTCTAAACTATAATATAATAAATATAATATATATAATATAATATCATACATATAATATATTATATATATATAAATTATAATTAATCATAATATAATATATATAAGATAATAGAATTTTAACTATAATATACATATAATGTATAATAATATAATATAATTATTAATATAAATATCGTATAATATAATATATCAAATATACTACAATATAAATTATGCAAATTAAATATAAAATATACATATAATATAAACAAATATAATTATAAATATAATATAATTAATATAAATAATATAATATAATATTAATAAATTAATATAATATTAATATAATATAAATATACTATTAATATATATTATTTCTAAAATTTATATTATATATAATATATAATATATATATATATAATAATATATCTATACTATATATATATATATATATTAATATATATATATATATATATATATACTATATAATAGCTATATATATATATAAAATATATATATATAATATAATATAAAATAATGTAATATTTAAAAATTAATATAAAATATAATATAATATAAATATATATAATATAATATAAATAATATAATATAATATAATATAATATACATATAATATAATATAATGCCGATTATTAAAATACTTAAACTTTCTAAACATTGAAAACTCATTTAACAACGAATGGACGAAAAGACTTTCAGTTAAAAGTTCATCACAAAACAAATCAGATCAACATATATTTATATATATAATATTATATTATATCATATATATACTATATATATATATTATATTATATATATATACTATATACACTATATATATATCATAATATATATACTATTTATATATACTTATATATTTATTATATACTATATTATATATATAATATATATATATATATAATATATATATAATATATATATATATATATATCATTATATACTACTTATGTATATATATATTATATATTACATATAATATATATATATATACTATACTATATATATATATATATATATAATATATTATACGTTATATATAATATATATATACTCATAATATATACTATATAATATATATACTATATATATATATATATATATGATATATATATATATATATACTATATATTATATATAATATTAAAAAAAATAATTTTGTTTTTGTGTTAAGGTGTGTGTGTTTGTGTGTTTGTGGGTTTAGGTGTGTGTGTGTGTGTGTTGTGTGTGTGTGTGTGTGTGTGTGTGTGTGTGTGTGTGTGTGTGTGTGTGAGAGAGTAGGTGTGTAGGTGCGTGTGTTTGTGCTCATGTTTATAAAGTGTGAATGCCTTTGTCGCTGTGCTCAAGTTAGTTAAACAATGGACTTTCGCGCGTGGAAAGTCCCGTCTTG
>JABUQX010009007.1:60000-62500 GCA_015478945.1 Trachelipus rathkii
AAAAGCAGAGCACTATATCCGCTCAGATTGGCCTCCACGTGATGTACTAAAACCAGGTTCTCACAACGTTATTCGGGAACCACTTGTCAAAAAGGAAAAAATTCTTCTGCCACCACTACATATTAAGTTAGGTCTTATAAAACAACTTGTTAAAGCTTTAAAACATGATCAGCCCGCATTTCAGTTTCTAAAAGGCAAGTTTCCTAAATTAAGTGATGCTAAGGTGAAAGAAGGGATCTTTGTCGGACCGCAAATTTGTAAACTCATGGTTGACAACGATTTTGAGAAAACAATGAATGAAATACAGTTGAATGCCTGGAGGAGTTTTAAGGCAGTTTGTAATGGTCTGCTCGGAAAACACAAGGCCGAAAACTACAGAGCCCTTGTTGACGAATTAATTCAAGCATATCAAAGACTTGGTTGTAATATGTCCCTAAAGGTTCATTTCTTACACTCACATCTTGATTTTTTCCCTGAGAATGCTGCAGATGTTAGCGACGAACACGGAGAACGGTTCCATCAGGAGATATGTAACATGGAAAATAGATACAAGGGAAAATGGACTCCTGCAATGCTTGCAGATTTCTGCTGGAATCTTCAACGTGATGATCCAGATGCTACACATAAAAGGAAAACAAAATACAGTAGGAAATAAGCTTAAATGCATACATATTTTGAAATCTATGTTTTTTACTTCTAAATATTGAATATGCAATAAAACCCATATCTTTTTTCCATATTTCGTATTATTGTAATATACATGTCTTAATATTATAATTTCATTTTGCTTTGAAAGTTTAATTCCAATTCGCAAAAAATTGGTGCGTCCTAGAAAAAATCTGATTGCATATTTGGATTCAGCGGCTCAAAATGCATAAAGATTATATATGTTTTTGTTTGCGTAATGAAATTTTTTTTTGTTGGACAGTGTTATTTTTGATTCAATAATTGTTAATTAATTAATAATGATTACTTAAATAAATAAATCAATTCGAAATTTATTTAATTTTATAGCATATAATTATTAAAAAAATATATTTACTTATACCTCGATTTCTTTCAATATGAAAAAGATATATTCTCCTCAGTAAATGACGTCACTGCCGTACGGAGTTGATTTAACATACGATATGTGTTTTATTTTTCTAAATTAAATTTGAAATTTTTAAATAAAATATTTATAAAGAATTTTAATGTTTTCAAAAAATTTCTTATTTTAAGCGAGAAAAAATGTACTTTTTGGAATAAGAAAGCTTATTTTTTAATGATTTTATTGTTTAAAAAAAAAAAAAAAGAGTAATTCAGCGGAAAAAGGATGCTTTTATCTTAAAAGCACCCTTTTGTCCTTACCTATGTATGGGATATGTTGTACTTATGTGCCCCACTCTCTCTCTCTCTCTCTCTCTCTCTCTCTCTCTCTCTCTCTCTCTCTCTCTCTCTCTCTCTCTCTCTCTCTATCTCTTCTCTTTCCATCCTCTCGCTCCTCTCTTTCCTCTCTTTTCTCTCTCTCTCTCATCTCTCTCTTTCTCTCTCTCTCATCTCTCTCTCTCTCACAAAACTCGCAATGACGCAACGAAATGGCAAAACAATACATCCGATGGTATTCAATACTATTTGTGATTAACGATGAAATAAAAAATTGACAAAATAGAATGATTAATTGTAATAATCAATGTAATTGTTTAAGAAATTGAATTTCTTTCACATTTTTGAAAATTGTCTTTATTTAACTTGGGAAGCATTGGCTTCCCTTGGCTTCGACTTTACCACACTCCTTTTATATATATAGTATATATATTATATATATATATATAGATAATAATATATTATTGTATTATATATTTGAATCCAAGCTATTCCAAGGTATAGAATAGAAAATGTTTAGCATATATCTGTATAATCTTATATATATATATATATATATATATATAATATATATATATTATATATAATTATATAATAATATATATATATATATATATATATATATATATATATAATAATAATAATAATAATAATAATAATAATAATAATAATAATAATAATAATAATAATAATAATAAATAATAATAATAATAATAATATAAAATATAAAAAAAAATAATAAAAAAAATAATAATAATAAAAATAATAATAATTTAATAATAATTTTAATTATTTTAAAATTGATTTAATTACTAATAAATAATAATATATAAAACTATTAATATAATAAAATAAAAATAATAATAAAATAATAATAAAATAATAATAATAAAATAATAATAATAATAATAATAATAATGATATATAATAATAATAATAATAATGATAATAATAATAATAATAATAATAATAATAATAATAATAATAATAATAATAATAATAATAATAATAACAGCAATGTACAGAAGCCAACTAAGCCACTGGGCAGCGACTCCTCTGGACTGGAAGACATTTCCAGGGATAGTTTCTAGACTAAATGAAAGGTACCTTGAAATATGGTCGAAATTCAAATGGT
>JABUQX010009008.1:10000-18429 GCA_015478945.1 Trachelipus rathkii
AAAAAATTACCGTCAATAGAGTTGGAGGAAGATCCTACCTAATAACCATATTAACTATAAGTATAAATATATATATATAATTATAATAATATATATATATAATAAAAGTATATAATATATATATAAATATATATATAATATATATATATAATTATCATAATATAAAAATATATACTATAAATATATTTATATTTTATAGTTGAAAGTTTACTAAAAATTAATAAAAATTATAACTATCATAGATATAAGATAAATATATAGTGTTTACTATATATAATATCATAATAATATAGTATATATTAAAAATTATATATATAATATATATATTATATAAACATTATATATTTATATTATTAAATTTATTTCTGTATCAGTTTCAACTTTAAATTGAGGAAAAACGCAATATTTAAGATTAATGTAATTAGTATAGCAATAAGTTCATAATGGAATACGTAGTAGTATATATTAGCTAGAATTAGTAGCAAGTAGTGGAAATGTCATCACTTTTATTATCTGTTATTAATTCAATAATTATTGCAGTAATAATAATAGGAACTACCATATAACTACTATTACTCGCTTCACACCAAGATACTGTTAATACTACTACTACACTACATATATAATAATAAAATAATAATAATAAAAAGAATAACAAAAATTAATAATAATAAGCGAAGTAGAATATGAAAATTAAAATACTATAATATTTATTATTATTTTAACTAGTATCAATAATAATAATAATAATATAATAATAATAATAATATAATAACTAATAATGAATAATAATAATAATAATAATAAAATAATAAATAATAATAATAATAATATAAGTCAGCGGAGCCGGAGTCGGAGACCGCAATTCCTCACAATAATATGAGTCTGGAGAAGTGAGAATAAATTTAAAATGAGCAGATTAGGAGCTGAGATATAATACATAATAATTATATAATAATTATATAATAATAATAAATAATAATAATAATAAAATAATAAAGATATATAATAATAATATAAAATAATAATAATTAATAATAAAATATACATAAAGTAGATAACCAATAATAATCCTGTTCTTTATGAAAATGATATTCATTGAATTAATTTAATTTTAGTATATGTATATATTTATATATTATAAAATATATATATATATTATATATATATTATATATATAATATAACTTAATATATATATAATAATATATATATATAAGATATATATATATATATATATATATCCATCATATACTACACATATATACTATAATTAATAATATATATATAATATATATATATAGTATAAATTATATTATTAATATAATATATATATATATATATATATATTATATAAAATATATTATATATTATATATATATATATATATATATATATATATTGTATATGCGGTAGACAAGTATCTAAGCGCTCTCAAAGCGACTGGAACTGTCCAAGCTCTAAACCTGACAGAAACTCAGAATAAAAATGGGTTTCAAAATCGACGAACAAAAAATGAAGAAAAAATGCTGCGCGAATCTCTCGCAAGCGACAGGGTCTCCTCCACCTCATCTTTACCCAGTCCTTACCAACTCTTCCGCCGCTGTTCTCAGCGTACTATTCCACTTCGGGCCTTCACATAAGTCTATCACCTGGGGGAACACTCCCTAGATCGGGGTGCCGCCTCCACCTTCCTCAGTTTAAACCCATAATGAGCCTGTGTTCTCCCCATAGCAGACTCCTCAGAGACCCATAAAAATACATTGTTAAAGGACATTTATATGATGAATTCTAAAGTTTAAGGAAGTAAAAAAAATGTGACATTGTTACATAATGAACAATAATATAATAAAAAATAATTATATAATGAATGAATAAAATAATAATAATAATAACATAAAATAAATATATATAATATATAATAATAATAAAATAACTTTAATAATTTTATAGGGAAAGTGCCATTATCTGACATATCGTGGGTTCAATGGAAAAAACAAAAATGTGAAACTTGTCGTTTCAACGAAAGTGTTCAAATGTTTCGGCGTTTAGGCACTGAAAAAACAACATCAAACCAAACATTCGTACTTTCGACCTGAAACTTTGATGATCCAAAGCTGCTTGTTACTAGTGCACATTCTTAGTTTTTCGCACTGGACCGGACTGTCATGTCTTGTTATTCTTTTTCTTTTTAAATGATATATATAATATATCTTGTGTTAAAATTACACTTTTCGATACACAAATATGTATATAATGAATCAACATGTTTATTATGTGAAGGTATCTAGTCCCTGTAGCAACTGATTTGGAAAGCTTCTCTTAACCATCCACAACCATTCTTGATATATAAATAATATATTATATATCTATAATTATATATTAAATATATATATATATAATAATAATAATATATATATATATATATAATATATATATATATATAATATATATGATATAATATATATATATATATATATAATATATTTACTATACTATAATAATAAATTTCATGTGAAATTTTTGTCAAATATTCAGTGAATAATAATAATAATAATCAATAATAATGAATAATAATTAATATAATAAAATAATAATAATAATAATAATAATATAATGTTACTTACCCCTTAAATTTTTAAAAAGCATTTTAGATGTATTTCAAGATAACTTTGTATTATTTTTTAATAATATGAAGAATTGCAAAAAAAAGCTGAAATTTTTTATCATCAACTTTCTCTCTCTGTGTGTGTGTTGTTTGAGGGTGTGAGGTGTGTGCTTGAGTGTTGTGTGTGTGTGTAGTTTGTAATGTATGGGTGTGAGTGTGTGAGTGTTGAATGTAATTGTGTTTGTGAAATGTTTGTTGGTGAGTGTGTGTTTGTATGTGTGTGTGAGTGTGTGTGTGTGTGTGTGTGTGTATGTGTGTGTGTAATGGTAAAAACAGCTGATCTGTTTAAAGGTCTTCAAAATTTCTACTAACAAGATTGCTTGTTAGAAAGTTTGACACAGTTGGTAGAGCTACTGAGTCTCAAGAACCGGCCGGTCGTCATCCTCGGATTTCCTAGTAGGAACTGCTAGATTGTTCCTCTCCAGAATAGGCATTCCCGTGAGGTGGAGAACTTTAGTAAAAAAAAAAAATAACCGGTAATTTTTTGGGATCCTCCAATTTGATCCGATATTAATACGGGAGTTGAAAACTCGGAAATCGAGAAACCAATAAAGAGAACCGGTAATGAGAATCGGTCATGAGAGCCGGTAAAGAGAACCGGTAATAAGAACCGGTTACGAAAATCGGTAAAGAGAACCGGTAATGATAACTGATAAAGAGAACCGGTAATGAGAACCGGTGATTTTTTGAGGCTTCGATTCATTCATTTTAAAATATTCGTCCGGTACAATCATGTATACTATATAATACTAAGTATTATTTATAATTATATGACTATATGATATATCATATATATATATATATAATTATATATGATAATATATATTTATTACTATATATATATGATATTATATATATATATATATAAGATTAGTATAGTATAATATATAATATGATATTATATTATATATATAATATATATATATATAAGTATATATAAATATATATAATATATATATATAATATTAATATATATATATTATAATATATATATAATAATATACTGTATTAGTATATATATATATATATATAATATATTATATATATATATATATATTATATAATATTATATATATATATATAATATATATATATTATTATATATAATTATATATATATATATATAAAATAGTATATATATATAATGTATATATATATATATATATATAATATATAAGTATATAATATATATATATAATATGATAGTATATATATATATTAGTATATATATTATATATATATAATATATATATTATAAGTATATTATTGTATATTATCATAAATATATATATATATCATATAATTAATAATATATATATATAATATATATATATAAAATATATTATATATTATATATATATATGAATATTATATATAATAATATAATATATAATATATATATATATATATTTTAATATGTATATATATTATATAATATATATATATATATATATGATATAATATTATATAGTATAGAGAGAGAGAGAGAGAGAGAAAGAGAGAGAGAAGCAGGAGATAGAGAGAGAGAGAGAGAGAGATGATGAGTAAGCGCACCTCACAGCCGAAATTACGTTCACATTTCTTCTTCATGGTGTTGTAGAGTCTTCGATCACATTTCAGTGGCCTAATGGCTCGCCTTTCTCTCGTGTTGTTCATATCCACCTCTCATATCTTTCGAACAATTACCTATATCCTCATAATATACACATTACTTCATTCCACACCCTCTTTCTAGACAGACATCTTACTGACACACTATCTCTTATTTTCCTGTGGTGGGAGAAGATATTGACTAGCACATCTATATGTTTGGTTGCGTAGAAGGCAACTAGGGACCAGTCGGTAGTTGTTGGCTGCCTACAACCACTGCTATGCTTTGCCCGAATATGAAGCGACCCTTTGTTCTGTGTGCCCAAAAATGTTATGAATCGTATGGGTACATGGATGTCAGAGGAATAAGAGAAGAGGAAAAAGGTGATGGATGTATTTCAAAAGAGCCAAGATTTTAAATTTGCTCGCTGTGCCGAAATAAATGTAAAGAAACTGGAAAATGGGTGGTTGGTGTGGTGTGGATGGTTGAAATGCGTATGTGCTAGTGAAAAGGAATGAGGGGGAGAGGAGGAGTTTGCAAACTTCTGAGATGAGTGGCCTTGGTACAGAGTGAGTTATGGTAGATTTTGTTTGTGTGAGTACTTGAATCAAATGGTTAAATTTAAGTTGAAATAGGTCAAAGTATACTTGTGGTTGTGACATATTGTCCATCTCTCAGGGAAATGTTGAAGAGAGTTGCGATTTTCTGGATATATCGAATGATGTTTGTGGATGATTGCGTTGGCTGACCTAAATGTATGTTATGACATTTAAAAGGAGCTGGTTAATGTTAGCATAGAGACTATGGAAAACCACAATTTGAAATTAAAATCAAGAAGAGATTAAGATTTCTGAGAGGAGAGAGATATGTGAGTAGAAGAGTATTCATAAGTATACTAGAGTTGGTGTAGGTAGAGATGGTATAGAAGTGAAAAGTATGACCGATTTTGTGTTTGTTAATGATGTTTAAAGTTATATGTGTGGATTTAAATCAGTTGACGGGGTTAGTGACCTCTGGATTATGTAAACTAGCGATTAACTCAAATCTTATAGTTATTAGTTAATGACAAGAAGTTGAAAAGATAAGAGGTGGTGTTCTATGAAATGGAATTAGCATAGAGACACAAGCTAATACTTCATAAATAGTTTAAGAAAAGCGCAGCAATAAATCGGTTACAATGTGAAACAAGATGAAACTGAACAAATCTGGAAGCAAATGAAGGAAGGCGGGTTGTTGGGGTGCAAAAAAAAAGTTTGTGTGTATGTGCTAAAGTACGAAAGTAAGAATGTTAACAGCGAGTGGGGGAATGAAGAGGTGATGTAAGCGGTTAAAAGTAAAAAAAGAAGCGTGGTTGAATGTACTGTAAAAACAATGATGAGGTTTCAAAGAAGATCGTTTGGAATTATATATTAGGAGAAAAAAGAAAAAAGGAATACCCTCAAAAAGATGGCATACTAGGAGATAAAAAAAAAAAACGAGGCAAATGGAACCCAACCAGTGGAAGGAGGCATGAATGTGGTGACTTCCAGGCAATATGGAAGCCCTTCTGGAAAGAGCGCGTAGGTTAGAAATGAGAATAAGTGGAATCTACTTAGAAATAATAGAATACTGGATGGGCTTTCGTAAGTGATCGAAATGGATTGAGAAGAATTGTGGAGGGGAAACTTCGAAAATCTGCAAGACCATGGCAGCAATAATGAAGAGATGATAGTGAATTGTGTGATTTGATGGTGCAAGAAGGAATAGTATTTTGGGGATGCATGGTCATTATGTGAGGGAGGAGTAATCGCGTTGAAAGTGAGAAAGTTGAAGAGAATAGTAAATCTGCAGGTATAAATGAAATTACTGGTGAAATGAATCAAGAACAGAAGCGAAAAAGCGTGATTGATTGATTTGAAGTTGGGTGAAACAAGTGTTTATCGAGGGGTGTAGTTCCGAGGATGAGGAGGAGCAGTAATAGTAACGCTTATATTAGGGTAAAGGGGATAATGGTAACTGTAATAATTCTTTGGAATAGTTTATAGTGTGTAGATAAAGACTATATGCGGCAATGTGGTCGAAAGAGTGCGTGAGTGACTGAGAAACTGATTTGGTGAAGAAAAGGTGCGTTTAGTAAGTGTAGAGATGTGTGGATCAAAACTTTACACTGAAACAAATGATTGGAAATAGAGAGAACGAATAAATGCATTTCGATTAATGGATTTACAACAGCATATGATAGCATTAATAGTGAACTCTAGGTCAGGTGTTTGAATATTGTGTTTGGTGAGGCTTTGGAATGGAATCAAAAGATGGTATGACGATAGTGAGATGGTCTGTAGAATTAATGAGTTGAAAGTGAACTGGTTTAATGATTTAATAGCAGAGTGAGGCAAGGATGGGTTATGTCTCCTTGTTCATTCAATTTGCAATATGAATGGGGCTATGAATGAGAATTAGAGATGGTGTGCAGGGGACAAGAGTTAGAATGATGAAAATGGAAGAGAGGAGGGTGCCCTAACTATATAGGGATGATCTTGGTTTTGTGTGGCGAACCTGAAGAGTTTGAGAGGATTCGTAGAGGGATTTGGCATGGTGTGTAAAGGGAGGGGTTTGAAAGGTAAACATAGATAGAGTAAGGTTATGGTTGTGAGTAAGGATAGTCCTCGTTGTGAAGCTATGCTCGATGGTGAACAACTGGAACAAGTGTGCGAGATTAAATACTTAGGATATATTGTTTATGAAGAATATATTGAACGTTGAGCAGAGTGTGTAGAAATTGTGAAAGGTAGAGGTGGCTGGAGCAATTCAAATCCTTGTGGAGTAAAGACTAACCTTGGTCGCTAAGTCTTGCATGAGGTACGTTAATATCCGTGTTGATGTATAGTAAAAATATGGAGAGGTATAGATCTAAAGTACAACGTGTTCAGATGGACAATCTTAGGGTATATAGTGTGAAAAGATTGGATAAAATGAGGAATGAACACATTAGGGAGTTGTGTGGTGTGAAGAAAGGAGTAAAGGAGAATAAATTAAAGTACATCGAGATGGTTTGGTCATATGGAAAGGAATGGATGATAATCGGTTGGTTAAGCGGATATATAGTGGCGAGTGTGCTGGGAATCTACCGCTGGGAGACCGAAGAAAAAGTGGATTCTGAGTGAGTAAAAGACGCCTGAAGGAGAGAATTACAAGTTTGCCAGACTAAGAAATAGACGTGCATAATACGGAGTGAACTGCGGGGTTTTGTGAGAGGGTATGTTCGGGCCACCAGGCCAAGGGAGAAGTCCTACACGACGAGAGCGATAGGGTCCGTCGCAGGCCCGTGAGCTCTAGGGTGGATTTTTCCGTCATATTCTTCTACAACTTTTTTGTTTCCAGTGCATGCTACGCATCATATACCCCAGTCTTGGGGAGAGAAGTGGGTGATGATATCATATATTTACTATATAAATATATAATATATATATATATAATATATATATATATATATATATATATAGTTATATAATATATTAAAAATTAAATTTAAATAAAAAATTTATATATAATATATATTATTAAATATATATTATCATATATATATATATTATATATATTATATATATATATATATATATAATATATATATATAATATATATAAATTATTATAAATGCATATCTATTATAACAGGCATGCTAGTATATAGTCATAAACTTTATATATATATATATATATATCTTATATATATATATATATCTATAATATATATATATATATATTAGTATATATATAATTATATATATATAATATCTATGCTGGTTCAAATCCTCCGGAGTAGCCAGTTGGATGTTTTATCTGCCTCGGGGCAAGATTAAAAACTCAATCTGCGAACCAACGTTGGTGCTCTGGTTCGGGATAAGCCGGCCTAATAGTTCGATTTCCTGTGTGGTTCCCTCCGTGTTATCCCCTAGCTATGAGATAAAGCACCGTAAAAGGTATTTATATATATATATATTAGTATTATAATTATATATATATAATAATTATATAATATATAGTTTTAGTATACTATATACTATATAAATAACAGCTAAAATATAGAATATATATATATAATATATATATTATATATATATATAATTATAGTATATTATATTATTATACTATATATATATATATATATATTATATAATATAATATATTATATA
>JABUQX010009009.1:0-12500 GCA_015478945.1 Trachelipus rathkii
TCTAAAAGCGTGCCTGTTGAAGTTCCCTCATGTAATCTGGAAAGATCTCCTAAAGATGCAGCTCTCCTCTTTAGTTCTTCAGAGTCAGTTAAAACTCTCTGTTTTCCTGAAGTATCGATAGCCACAGATTTGCTCGACGAATTTATTTCACCATCAACTTGCCTACCCTTATCCATGTCACTGTCAGATCCCCAAAATCCTTCGTGTTCTGTATCCGGAACTACGGTAGCACTACGTTGCATTGCATAAGATTGAATACTAGTACCTGAAGTGAAATGAGACGAATTCTCCTTCAATTTCATTTCCCTTACTACCACGTAATTACGAGGATCAGATTGTATTTCCATGTTTTGCTTAGAAAAACTTATGCTTTCCTGCTTATTAACCGTTGGTTCACTCATAACTACTGTTACGTGACTTGTTTCAAATGAGTCTTCCTTATTTTCAGCTTCTGCTTCTACATAAGATTTTAGATGATTATTTTCTTCTTCCGAAGGAATTTTGGAGTTTGAAAAGGATCCTTTGTTTGCATTATTCGAGGCTGACTTTGTTTCATCTTTCCTTTTTAATTTTGATTTCTTTTTCTTTTTTTGTTCTAATGATTTTCCTTCATCTTCTGAACTTGATTCGGATGACGAAGAGGAAGAGGATGACGATGATGTAGCGGACTTTCGTTCGTGCTTCTTCTTTCTGTTGTCTTTTGCTGCCAGAGCAGCTGAAGATAAGGTTGCTTCTTCAGTAGCATCTAGATATTTCTCGGAATCCCTTTTTCCTTTCTTCTCTTTTTCTTTCTTCTTCGTTATTTTTTTCCTTTTCTCACTAAAATTTTGATTGTCTTCATTTTCGCCTTCGTCACTTGATGGACTGTCGTGTCTCATTTTATTAATTTCAGTCTGTATCTTTCCCTTTAGATTTTTAAAGCCCTTGAAACCAAGTTTAATACTTTTGCTTTTAGATTCTTTACCTTTTTCGCTATTACCTCTTTCATCCAAATGAACCCTTTGTTCGTCTGCATCTCCTCCTTCAGAGTCTGAAGAAGTTTTCCCATAACTTTTTCTAAAACCAAAGCCTATTCCGTACTTTGATTTTCCTTTAATTTCGTCGCCTTTTGAATCTAAATTTATTTTATCTTCATCGCCTCCTTCAGATTCGGATCTTGTATCATACTTTAATTCCTTGGCCCCCCTCAGGCTCAAATTAATTTTGGCTTTAGATTTACTTTTCATATCCTCATTTTCAGGACTGTATTGCTCTTTTTTAGTATCATTGGTACTATCAATAAGGTAGGCATTTTCCACATCTAATGGGGCTTTGGACTTATTTATAAAACCGAAACTAAGATTGCTTTTCACTTTTGTCTTTTGTCTAGTCTTTCCAGGATCTACATTATCATCTGAATCCGAATTTTTATGCCCTTTTAGTTTCATTCCCATGTTTGTAGTAGTTTTCAAATTTTCTTTATCTTCTATTTCAACTTTTTCCATTGGCTTATCAGAAACTTTCTCAGAATATTCTTCTTCAGTATCTGACGAAGATTTGGGGAAGACTTTGAAGCGAAAACCCTTTCCCGTCTTGCCTCGATATTTTTCTGTATTTTCATTTACATTCCCATCTGGTTCCTTTGATACTTTATTTTCAACTTCAGTGTCTTCACTGTCAGATGACTTACTACTAAAGGCTTTAAAACCAAATCCTAATCCTAATTTAATTTTAGACTTTGTTTTCTCTTCTTCGTCTTCCTTTCTTCCTTTACCTACACTTTCCTTTGGAAATTTGCCTTGTTTAGAGCTTTCATAATTGCTATCAAGTGTTTTTGTCATTTTATATCCCTCTTCTATATCATTTTTATCTGAATGTTTAATATTGTAGCTTTTTTCCAAGGATTTCAACTTGCTTTCAATAGAATAATTGACTCCTTGATCTCCTTCTGGTAAATGAATTGATGACATTTTTAGATCTACGTTTTTATTAGTCTCTGGAAAAGATTTATTTTTATAATCAAGATCATAATCAGCTTCTGGTAAATTTTTAAGTTCTTCCTTTAAGTCATCAAAAGATGGGGAGTTGTATTTTACATCTAACTTTTGAAACGAATTATTATCATCTGGTGTTTTGAAGTTCAAAATTTCGGCACTGTTTTCTTTCTCTGTTAGCTTTTAATATGGAATTTTCTTCGCTATCTACATGTTTTTTAAACCCACGAAACCCGAACGGATTTCCAAAATCATCTTTTTCTTTGTCATGTATCAGAATGTCAGGTTTAGAATAAGGTATTTCACTATTCTTATTAAAACTCTTCTCTAAATTCATTTTAGTCATACTTAACTTTGGAATTGGAACATCAAGCATAAAGGCACTGGAGGAAATCTTCTTATAATCAGAATCAGCTTCAGGAAGGTCTGATTCATTTTCTATAGAAGAAGAATCAAGAGAAACGTTGACATCTGTTGTATTGTTTGTTGATGGTGAATTAGGCTTTGACTTACTTTCGACATTTAAAATATCTAATTGCTTTTGCTTCCAGTTAAGTTCGTAATCGAGCGATTTTCCTGCAGTTTCTAATCCAGTGGTATCACTTCCCTTCATCTTAAGATTCGGAATACTAAAATTTTCTGGAGAGAAACTTGCAGAATTGTATTCTGAATGTAAATTTAGATTAGGAATCAGAAAATCTGGTTCATCTGGATCGACATTATATTTACTAACTTTAATTTCACTACTTTTAGCATCTACGTCAAATTTGTTTTTGATTTCTTTTGCGTCTTCTTGTTCTTTTAATTTTGAGTTAAACTTTTCACGAAGCAAAGACACATTATTGATAGCCGTATATCCATTTTCACTCTTTATTTTCCAGTCATCAGTTTCTCCTCCTGCGGATTGATGCAGAGTGACTTTCGGAAATTTTATGGCTGAAGGTGGTAAACTTTCACTATCTGGTATTCCTTTATTTATCGTATCTATGGGTCGAGAATTTGATATCTTGACACGAGGGAGTTGAATACATAAATTAGATTCCTCCTTCGCTAGCCTATTTTCTAAAGAACTAATCTTCAAATCAGACCTAGAACAAGTTTCTTCTTCTTCACATGAAACATTGGAAGCTGTTGGAATTTGAGTTGTTATCTTAAAGTCAATTGGTATCTTACCAGTGGAATCGGGCTCATCAAAATCTTCACGATATTTTCCTTCAGGATAGTTTTGTCCTACAATATTTTCCGAAACCTCGGCATTAACTTTCCCTCCTACTTTCCCTCCTACTTCAGTCTTAGCATTTCCATACAGTAAACTGGTCCTTTTGCTAACTAAAGAAATCGATGGGCTAATTTTATCTGATCCATCGTTTGTTTCATCTTTATGACTAACATTATTTTTCGATAAGCTTAATTCAGATAGTGAAAAATCATGTTCTTTATTATATTGCCCTAAATTAAGAGCTGGAATTGTGAAAGTAGGATCCTGAATTTTTTGTTCCAGTATATTATAATCAGCACTAGATCGAACGGCATGTGATTCTTGAACATTAACTTTTGTTTCAAAGTTTGAAATGAATATTTCATTATGACAATGATTACGAGAGCAAACTTTAGCTTTCGTACTTGGTATATGAAAACTCTGTAAATCTACCTCAATATCAGTTGTTTTATGAAGAGGTAGATTCTCTTTATGAAGATCAGATTTAATTTCCGAATTAGAAGTGTTTTCAGGAGACTTTTCTTTGCCTTGTTTTTCCTGTTTGTTTCCAAAATTAGGAAAAGAAAATTCGGATACTTTGAATTTTAAATTAAACCCTGATTTTTCCGATCCTTTTTTCTTTTCTTTTTTAGTTTTATCACTTTCAAAATCGGAAAATAGTCTTCTAAGCGGTTTGTGTTCGTTTTCATCTCTTTCGTCCGTATTACTGGTTCTTTTACTAAGCTCTTCATTCAAAGATAAGGATGGTCTTGTTATATTCACGTGGGAACTGAAATCAAAGTCAGAATCGGAATTATCCTTACTTTTTTCAGTTTGATGTGTGCTAACAGTCATTTCCGCATCTTCCTTTACATATTTTTCTTCTTTTGAACCAGATTTCAAACTAAGGGAAGGTAAATTAATGTCAGGCATCCCAATTTTGATTCCATGTTTTAATTTGTTTTGTATTTCATCTTCAGATTCCTCTTCTTCATCAGTATTTCTTTCTGTTTCTCTAAATTCAATATCCTTCTGAAGATGTGAGGCCAAAGATTTACCACCATCAGTAACATCAGTTTCCATTTGGCATCGAACAGAAGGTAAAATCATTTCTGTGAGGCGAGCCTCTACATTTGAATGTTCCTTTGTTCTAACTCCAGATTCCATGAAACAATAACTCTCGCGGTTATTATCATTCTGGAATAAAGATTTTCTCCAAGAAGCATTCAAATCTTCAACACTACCTGATTTTATTTCAAAATCTTCATCATATTCGGACATAGAAAGATTAGTTTGAGATTTTGGTTTCCTTTTAATGGCTTCGTCATCCGATTTACTGCTCTCGATTACTTTAATCCCACTTTCAATATCGTCTGAATATAAATCCGAGTCATTTCTTAGAATGGGATTAAAGGCTGGGATATATATGTCTGGTTTTAACTCCTTTTTTGATTCATTTGTAAAATTTTCTTTAACATTTTCTGTATTTAATTTATAATCAAAAGAATGCATGGTTATATCTGGAGCTGAAACTTTAACATCTTGTAGATATTTTCTATCACTTTCACTACCACTGTCACTGTCAGAAGAGTCTATCTTTCCTTTTTTATCAATCTCAACATTTTCATCAGGGTGACAGGGTGACAATGGTGACTTTTCTATTTGTATTCTGCTCTCTTCATATCCTGTATTTATATAAGGGTCTCCTTGAATTTTTGTTTCAGAAAATGTTGATACTCTTCCCTGAAAATTATTTTCATCTATTCTCGATTGATTTTGTAATTCAGATGATACTTTTAATTTACTTAACAATGGATTTATTTCATGCGTATCCAATTGAAAACTCTGATTTAATACTTTATCTTCACTTGATTTTGATTCTTTCATTGCTTTAATTTCAACATTTCTTATTTTTGTACTTGCATCTGAATCGCTATCTGAATCAGTTTCTTTATTACTTTTGAAACCAAAAGAAGGTAGTTTTATACTAGAAATTTTAATACCTTTGCTCGATTTTTTGTCATCAGAACTGTCCGAATCTTCACTATTAGACTTGGAATTTAACTTTGATGAATCATGCTTTAAATAAGGATCTGATAACTTTTCAACAGGGTTTGGCAGTTCTTCATATTCTGAATTTTGTTTTGATCTTAAAGATAGGTTTAAGGTAGAGTCGGGTATTGTCTGGTTTGTGTTTTTCGGTTCCAATTCGATAGTACTTTTGTTATTTAAAAATATCACTTGGTCATCAAAGTTTTTTTTTATAGATTCATTAGAGGTTGTGGACTTTTCAGCTACAAAAACTTTGTCTAAAGAATATTTCATATCAAATTTGCTTTCCTCATTTGAATCAGCTGTTAATGATATGGATGGTTCTGCCACTCTATCTAAATCTACATTGTAGTTTATGGGGTTTATATCTATGTGTCTTGTAGTATCATCTTTACTGTTCTTTTCCCGATCTTCAACGTTCGTTTCTTGGGAAATATTAGAATGATTTCCGAAATTCAACTCTATTTGAGAATTTTCCTTGTTCTGAGTTTCTGCTTCGTTTTCAAGCGTTAATTTCGGAGCTGAAGAGACAGCAACAGAAATATTTTTATTTTGAACACCACTTTCTAAATCTGGATCATGACTCTGTTTTCTTCCTTTGTTAAAAGGTAAATCGGGAAATACTTTCACTCCAAATTTTGTCTTTGAACTATTTTGTTTGTCGACAAGTACATTCTTCAAATTGTCGCTCGTTTCACTTAAACAAGAGTCTTGAAAAGTTGGTATTTCTATTGAAGATTGTTGTAAATTAATGCCAGAAGTAGGTGACATTGACCTATGAACTTGAACATTGGCAAGTTCAGTTTTATCTTCACTATTTCCCGTGTCTATGTTTGCCGTACTAACTTGAACTTTTACACCTGGAACATCAATAGCTCTTTCGGAATGCCTATTTTCGCATTTTCTTTGTTCCGCTCTTGTCATCTTGAACAGTTTTTGTGATATTCCTGGAGATTTTCCTAAAGGAGGTAATAAATTACCAACGTGAAGATGGTTTGCTTCGTTTTCTCCCATCTGAAACATTTAAATATGTATTAGAATTATATCCCTTCGCTTGGCTACATCAAACAACTACCATCTTTAAGCTTAATGACATAACAGACCTGAAAGAAAGAGTTAGGCTTTTAGCCTCCATTCTACCCAGCATAATAGTGAATTTGATCTCATTTCCTCTTCAAGATAAATCTTTTAATTTTCTAAGATATATTAATCTCAAGCATAACATTAATATATTATATATATATAAAATATATATATATATATATATATATATAATATATATATATATATATATATATATATATATATATAAATATATATATTAATATTATATATATTATATATATCAGTGGCGTATATCCAGGGGGGGCCAGGGGGGCCATGGCCCCCCCTCGAAATTTTCTAGACACTAAAAATTTTCAAGTATTATATCTTTTAATATTATAATGTGCAGAGGTTAAATTAATTTTATTACAATTTATCTTTGTCAGGAACAAAGCTCGTAAGTCCTTTAGTAAAACTAACTTAAAAACCATCAGAGAAATGCAACATTAGAATTCAGCTGATTTTTTGAAGAACTGTGTAAGCGTATCAGAGCTGGGTAGTGAAATTGCTTACCAAGAATTAAAAAGTTCCAAAAATACAGACCCAACATGCCTACTTCCGACCAACAGATTTTTATTTATCGCACATTCATTTTTATACCATTTTACCATATATTAGGAGAGAAGTTGTAAATCATAAAGAATTTTTGATGCCTCATTGTCATACCGAACAGGTGTATTGCGAAATATGAGAAGATAAAAAGATTTGTGTAAATTACAAGGAAGATCTCGAAACCCTAATAGAAGATTTAGTAAACCAGATGGGATTTGTTGGAAGTTTAAAAGGCATCACAGCTCTGATCGTCCAAAACCAAGCCAATAGACGATTAGGTTTCTTTTCGCATCACAATTTCCAATATTTACATTCTTGTTGCAAATACTGGCAATTTTACCCGTTGTCTACATTGATTCAGTAGAAAGAAGCTTTTCAACATTTAAGACGTCTTGAAAACCTACTTTGAGAAGATACTATTGGAGAGAACTTACTGGACTTTGAACTCCTCTACATTAATCGAATATTGACATTAAAAATGAAGACGTTATTCCGGATTTTGCTCACTCTCAATAAAGGCGTTTAAAGTTAACAATTTAGGTAAGATGATTTTATTAATTTATATAAATTATTCCATTTTTTTCTTAGAAATTAATATTGGTCCTCTTTATATATATATATATATATTATATATAATAATATTATATATATATATAATATATAGATATATATATATAGATATTATAGAATATATTATAGATTATATATATTATATATATATATATATATATATAATATATAATATATGAGAGAATTTTGTCTGGCCCCCCCCGAAAAAAATTCTGGATACGCCACCATGAGTTATATATATATATTATTATTAGATATATATATATATATATATTATATAATTATATATAATATATATATTTATATAATAAATATATATATATATATATAATATATATATATATTATATATATAATATATATATATATAATATATAATTATATATATTATAATATATATATAATATATATATATATATATATATATAGTATATATATATATATATATATATAGATAATATATATATATATATTATATATATAATAAGTTCAATGTAAGCTCAGTGGATTAAGCGAGTCTTTTGGATCGAAACTTACCTCTCGCGAGAGCGAGAGTTTCGAGTCTCGATCCAGCTATTTGAATGGACACAAAAATTGCCGTTAATCATGATATTTTTCTGTTATATTAGAATAAATCATAAAAAACAAAATAACATCACATATCACCTAAAAACAAAAGCCAACACAATACAACAGAACAATCTTATTTTTTTTTTTTTTTTTTTAACATAACAAAAACAATCTCTCCTTATGCTTCGAACAAAGATTACTCCGCCCATCTAGATTTCAAACCCAAGTCCACGGTGCTAGAATTTCCAATGAGTTTGAGCGGAAGCAGAGTTTGCTATCAGGCTTAGATAATCTTTGCATTAAACCACTTGGTCAAAATACATGTAACACAATTTCCCCCTGAACAAGACTCTACTGCGGTAGGTAAGAACCCCCAAATTCCTGGGATAGGAGGTCGGTGGCCAATAAACTAATAGTATATATATATATATATATATATATATATATATATATTATATATATGTATATATATATATATATTATATATATATATATATATAATATATAATATATATATAATATATATATATATATATATATATATATATATATATATATATATATAAATATATATATATATATATATATATTACGTTTAGCGTCCCGCATCCCTATAAGAAACGGGCTACCTCGAGATATTGTGCCACCACGGCTGGGTAGTCCCAGAGTCGGTTAGAATAAATGTATTGAAGTTGAGTCAGATATCCATTAAGTCATTCCAGTATAATAAGAGATGATCTGTGTCGTCACTAGTCTGAGTAAAGCATCTTTGAGAAGTGTGGGGGGGATGCTTTATTAATTTTAAATTTATATTCTTGAAGGGAGGGTTGGTGCTCAGAGGGGAGACAGGACAGCACTACGAGGGTTTGATTGTCCAAGGTTTGTTCCCTAGGGGATATTTCAGGGGTGGATGTGCTTGAAGTATGGGGTTATTGGGTATAAGGAGGTCATTCTTAAAGCTAACTGAGTGTGGATGTGTTAATGCTGGCAGTATCATGAGGTGGATAGGGGGAGGAACGTGTGCATATGTTAGAATAGTATAATGTTGTGGTTTTTTTTCTTTTCCAGGTGAAGGAGGTTGGTGTAATGTTTGAGGCACGGGGGTGATCTACTGAAAGTGATTTATTGTATAATTTACAGCCTATCATGTCAAGATGGAGTTTCAAAGATAAAATTTTTGTTTCAGTTAGTAGATTAGGGGGCTCGAGCCGATGGGGGACAGAGGGGGGGGGACGATTCAGACCCCGGAGGATAATGGATGGGAGTAGAGGAAAGGCAGCCTATTATTATCCTGGAGCCTTTGTAGAAAATTTGATTGTGATGCGTGGGAGCCCAAGATAATGATGCATAATTTAGGAAGAGCGAAGGTATTTCTTGAATACGATTAGAGCGGTTCTTACGTAGGTCAAGTTTGTTTCAGTTAGAGTTTCAGTGCCATTATTGATTGTGTGGCTCTTAAAATGGATATTGTTGATGGGGTGTGGGGTGTGGGGTGTGGGTTGTGGGGTGGGGGGTGAATGTCATATGTGTTTCAAAGGTCAAATCTAGGATAGTAGATTGTTTAACGAGAGATAGTTTATTGTTTGATAAGAAAACTGCTGGGTGGGTGTTAGAATCTCTCATGTCTGGGGTGAGTAAGGTAATAGGTGAATTTTGAGGTGATGCAGTTTTTCTGTTTGTTGTTAGCCACTGCTCTAGTTGGATTATATATTGTTACAGTAATCCAAGGATACCACTCCTTACACACATTCATATTATACAATGGAGTCCCCATGGAGTCATTCTTTAACCTACACTCTTATGTATTGTTTATAGAAGGATTATGTGCTGTGATTGCTAGATCATTAGCATAACTATTAATTTTTATAGAAGAGGAAGTAGGACGAGGGAGGTCGTGCATAAAGAGGTTAAATAAATTAGCATGGTATTTTGATGGTTATATCAATATTTAAAATTTTCTATTAAAAAGGCTTGACGGGGAGTGTATCAAATTCCTTGTTGATATCTATTGCGGATTAGAATTGGTTGTCAGAAACCTAAACCAACCTAACCTAACCTACCTAACCTAACCTAACCTAACCTAACTAACCTTAACCTAACCTAACGCTGCGGCGAGTAGTAGAGGAATTTTTTTTGATGTTGTGTCGACCATTATGGCTAGTCCCCTCTATTGCTACTAGGAGAGTACGTTGATTGGGGGAAGTTTGGTTAAAACCCATGAGATGTGTTGTAAATCGATTAGGAGGAGTGGTAATAGGTCTCTGGAGAAAATCATGTGGTTGAAACAGGATAAGGGAATAAGGGGAGAAATTCTATTAAACATAAATTTTTCAAGCACTTTGGATATTGTAGAGAGTAATAATATTGAAGCGAGGATATTTTGTGTTTGTTTGGTATTTAATAATAGGTTTTATGTCTGCACTGTTTCCATAAAGTGGTGAGTTGTGTTGGGGGAGTAAAAAGAAATGTCGTGGGAAGTGTGGTCTGACTGTATTATATATATATAAATTATATATATATATATATATAATATATATATATATATATTTATATATAGATATTATATAATATATATATTAAATATATATTATATATATATATATATATATATATATTAATATTAATATATGTATATATATATATATATATATATATATATATATATATAATATAATAATATATATATTTAATATATAATATATATATATATATATATATATATAGGATAATAATATATATATATATATGATATTATACAGTACTGGCCAATTTATTATGGATTTTTTAAAAATTTGCTATTTAAAGAATAAAAAAGGTTATGAAATTTAATTTCTTCAACTTTTTTTTGAACTTATTTTAATACACCAGGATAATATAAATAGTTACTATTTTATTTACCAACTTCAAAGTATTGTGTGCAGTATCTGGCAACAATGACAGATTTGGTGAATTATTCCGGTTTATTATATTTTCACGTTTAGTTGTTGCCTGCTTTCACGGGAGTTGTGTGTGTTAACGATGTTTTACACCTTTTATTATTTGTTATAATTGGTGTCTAATAGCACAGTGGGCATTAATGGGTTAATAATAATACCATTATTTTCAGATATTTTGGTAGTTTATAAAAGTGATCAAATATGGGTCAAGTTAGTGATTTGAGTCCACGGAAAGCGACAGATAATGTGTGATTGCAAGTGAGCAACGTAAAACAGAAAGATAGCAGCCAAACATGGGGGGTTTAACTCACCCGTTCAGTTAATATAAGAAGAAATGGAAATACCGTAGGTTTGAGCTCAAATAGGGTGGCCAATGTGAAAGAAAAGAAAAACCACACCCAGGGAGGACAGAAAATAGTTCAAATGGTTCTGAAAAAATAGAAGACTATCATTGTAGGAAGCTTTCCAATGTTCTATCAGCAGAGGGGATTTAGTATTTTCTAGAGAACGCGCCAATAGGAGGCGGATTGCTGGATTAAAAGAATTTCGTCCAAGAAAGAAGCCTTAGACTAACTTTAGAAATGAAACTGGCACGTAATGTCTGGGCTCAGACTCATATCATATTCAATGGACTTCTGAGCAATGGGAGCAGGTAGGAGTTGATCAGATAGATTATTTCTTTTTATCACTCATAAAAGAGCATTTGTATTAGTAAAATCGCAATGAACTTTAAAATATCATTATTACTGAATTATCAACCATCTATGTTTTAAAGTCATGAATCTGTACTTGTTTGATTACTTGCATCATCTTCTATGCTTTTCCACTGTTCATATTGTGTTTTATATTGTTCCAGGTTGTATTCTCTGATGAATCCACAATTGCTGTGCTTGATGATCGTTTGCAGAGCGTGAGAAGGCGATTCAGTGAGGGAATTTTAAAACCGAATTGCCTGAAAAAAAACGGTAAAAAATTTCCTCAGAAATCATGGTGTTGGGGTGCCATTTCTGTTCATGGCCCAAGTCAATTGATGATTGTTGAAGGCCCATGACCAGCATAAGTATATAAAATGTACACAAACTCGTTTACTACCTCAAACAAGGAATTGGTTGGCGAAAGACCTTGGATTTTTCAACAGGACTCCGCCCCGTGTCATTCAACGAGTCAGGAAAGAGATGGTTCGCACAGAATGGCTTAGAGGTACTTCCATGGGCTGGAAATTCACCTGACATGAACCCTATTGAGAGTTTGTGGTCCGTGTTGAAAGATGAAAATACACGATGTTCCAATTAACGACCAAAGTAAAACTCATAGAACGTCTTATTCAGGTTGGTTTGATTCCGAAAAATCCGAAATTTGTGCAGAACTTTAATTTACTGGCATGCCCAGTCGCGTTAAAGCACTTGCAGGTACCAAAGGTGCCCAAACCAAGTACTAAAATATTTATAATAATTCTTGAGTTAATAAAATTATCAACAAAACTTAGTATTGAAGATTATAATTTTTCCAAAACCTTTTATTAAAAAAAAGCAAATTTTTAAAAAAT
>JABUQX010009009.1:17500-20000 GCA_015478945.1 Trachelipus rathkii
TAAATGGTTGCGATTTATTAACCCCTTTTTTAAATTATATTCATCATAAACAAAAAAGATTAAAAATATTAGTAAATTATAGATTAATGAAAAAAATTTAAAATACATCTTTTCCCAAAATTTAGCCCCAATCCTCAAACGCTTTCCCCCAAAAAATAGCGTTGGGGAAACTCTCCATAAGATAAAAAAATAAATAAATAAATAATAAGAAACAAAATACTGGCATCGGTTATGAGGCCCTTGAGAGTAATGCCGAAGTCGGGATCACTCCTCGCAGAATTCGCTGCCTACCTATATATATATTATTAATATATTATATATATTAATATATATATAATATATAATATTAATTATTATATATATATATATATATTTGTGTGTGTAGGTATATATATATATGTTGTGTGTGTAGGTGCGTGGTGTGTGTGTTACAAACTATTTACGCGTCTTGAAAAATGTTCTTTTATTACACAACAGCTTACCTTTATTGCTTTTTCACAATAAAATAATAATAATTAATAATAATAATAATAATAATAATAATAATAATAAATAATAATAATAATAATATAATAATATAATAATAATAATAATTTCTGTTGGCGTCTTCGAATTAATATCGGGGTAAAATGGGTAGGGATAATTTCTGATTCTTTGCTCGACAACCAACCTACAATAACTTGGGTTAAAATGGCCAGTATTGTATCGTTGACTGAACCACCGGTGCGGCGCGGCGCGGTGCGGTGCGGTGAGGTTGTGGTGTGGTGCGGTGCAGTGCGGAAAAATGTCGTGCTTGAAAAATCTTAATGTATGGTCTTGGTCATAAAAGCAAATGACATTTTCTACAGAGACACAAATTCGGAACAGCGGAACAGCAAGCTTTTTGGGTGGATCCGGAGCCGGATCTGGAGCCGGAGTCTGAGTTGAATAATTGCTTTTATTATCAAATAAAAGGGTTCGGAGCCGAAGTAGGAGCAGGAAAAAAGATTTACCGACTCCTCAGTGGTGTTTTATATCCAAACCATTAAATCAAGATTGGTTGATGAAACATCTTGTTTTCAGTGGTCTCCACCAGTCCATCAGAGGTGAACAGACCTGGTAACCTTCAGGTGTCTCCACCAGAGGAGAACAGACCTGGCAACCTTCAGGTGTCTTCATCAGAGGAGAACAGACCTGGCAACCTTCAGTGGTCTCCACCAGAGGAAAACAGAAGGGACATGGCAGCCTTCAGTGGTCTCCACCAGAGGAGAATAGACTTGGCAACCTTCACTGGTCTCCACCAGAGGATAACAGACCTAGCAACCTTCCGGTGTCTCCACCTATGTAGACCAGATCTGGCAACATTCAGATGTCTCCAAAAGGGGACAACAGCAGTGGTAACCTTCATTGGTCTCCACCAGTGTAGAACGGACCTATCCACCCCAATCTTGATTTAATGGTTTGGATATAAAACACCACTGAGGACTAGTTCCATCGCTTTAAATGCTCCTACTTCGGCTCCGAACCCTTTTATTTGATAATAAAAGCAATTATTCAACTCAGACTCCGGCTCCAGCTCCGGATCCACCCAAAAAGCTTGCTGTTCCGCTGTTCCGAATTTGTGTCTCTGTAGAAAATGTCATTTGCTTTTATGACCAAGACCATACAGTAAGATTTTTCAAGCACGATATTTTTCAGCACTGCACCGCACCTCACCGCACCGCACCGCGCCGCGCCGCACCGGTGGTTCAGTCAACGATACAATACTGGCCATTTTAACCCAAGTTATTGTAGGTTGGTTGTCGAGCAAAGAATCAGAAATTATCCCTACCCATTTTACCCCGATATTAATTCGAAGACATTAATATTATTATTATTATTATTATTATTATTATTATTATTATTATTATTATTATTATTATTATTATTATTATTATTATTATTATTATTATTATTATTATTATTATTATTATTTATGAAAAAGCAATAAAGGTAAGCTGTTGTGTAATAAAAGAACATTTTTCAAGACGCGTAAATAGTTTGTAACGACACACCACACACACACACTCTGTTATATATATATATATATTATATATATATATATATATATATATGTATATATATATAATATAATAAATATTATTTATCGTGTGTGAGTATATATATATATATATATATATATATATATATATAGGTAATGGCAGCGAGTTCTGGAGAGGAGTCGATTCAGACTTTGGCGGAAACCAAAGACGATTCATTCTTAGTAAGTATTTTGTTTCTTATTATTTATTTATTTATTTATTTTTTATCTTATGGAGAGTTTCCCCCCACTATTTTTGGGGGAAAGCGTTTGAGATTGGGGTAATTGGAGATGTATTTTTAAATTTTTTTATTAATCTATAATCTACAATCGTTTTGGAATTTTTTTATGATGAATTATAATTTTAAAAGGAAGGTGGTTATTTTGCCACCAAATTTATATATATATATATATATATATTATATATATATATATATATAA
>JABUQX010009009.1:32500-37500 GCA_015478945.1 Trachelipus rathkii
TCAGAGTTTTCAATTGGATACGCATGAAATAAATCCATTGTTAAGTAAATTAAAAGTATCATCTGAATTACAAAATCAATCTAGAATAGATGAAAATAATTTTCAGGGAAGAGTATCAACATTTTCTGAAACAAAAATTCAAGGAGACCCTTATAAAAAGACAGGATATGAAGAGAGCAGAATACAAGTAGAAAAGTCATCATTGTCACCCTGTCACCCTGATGAAAATGTTGAGATTGATAAAAAAGGAAAGATAGACTCTTCTGACAGTGACAGTGGCAGTGAAAGTGATAGAAAATATCAAAAAGATGTTAAAGTTTCAGCTCCAGATATAACCATGCATTCTTTTGATTATAAATTAAATACAGAAAATGTTAAAGAAAATTTTACAAATGAATCAAAAAAGGAGTTAAAACCAGACATATATATCCCAGCCTTTAATCCCATTCTAAGAAATGACTCAGATTTATATTCAGACGATATTGAAAGCGGGATTAAAGTAATCGAGAGCAGTAAATCGGATGACGAAGCCATTAAAAGGAAACCGAAATCTCAAACTAATCCTTCTATGTCCGAATATGATGAAGATTTTGAAATAAAATCAGGTAGTGTTGAAGATTTGAATGCTTCTTGGAGAAAATCTTTATTCCAGAATGATAATAACCGCGAGAGTTATTGTTTCATGGAATCTGGAGTTAGAACAAAGGAACATTCAAATGTAGAGGCTCGCCTCACAGAAATGATTTTACCTTCTGTTCGATGCCAAATGGAAACTGATGTTACTGATGGTGGTAAATCTTTGGCCTCACATCTTCAGAAGGATATTGAATTTAGAGAAACAGAAAGAAATACTGATGAAGAAGAGGAATCTGAAGATGAAATACAAAACAAATTAAAACATGGAATCAAAATTGGGATGCCTGACATTAATTTATCTTCCCTTAGTTTGAAATCTGGTTCAAAAGAAGAAAAATATGCGAAGGAAGATGCGGAAATGACTGTTAGCACACATCAAACTGAAAAGAGTAAGGATAATTCCGATTCTGACTTTGATTTCAGTTCCCACGTGAATATAACAAGACCATCCTTATCTTTGAATGAAGAGCTTAGTAAAAGAACCAGTAATACGGACGAAAGAGATGAAAACGAACACAAACCGCTTAGAAGACTATTTTCCGATTTTGAAAGTGATAAAACTAAAAAAGAAAAGAAAAAAGGAAAGGAAAAATCTGGGTTTAATTTCAAATTCAAAGGACCGGAATTTTCTTTCCCTAATTTTGGAAACAAACAGGAAAAACAAGGCAAAGAAAAGTCTCCTGAAAACACTTCTAATTCGGAAATTAAATCTGATCTTCATAAAGAGAATCTACCTCTTCATAAAACAACTGATATTGAGGTAGATTTACAGAGTTTTCATATACCAAGTACGAAAGCTAAAGTTAGCACTAATAATGATTATGATAGTGAAATTTTCAGTTCAAACTTTGAAACATCAGTTAATGTTCAAGAATCACATGCCGTTCGATCTAGTGCTGATTATAATATACTAGAACAAAAAATTCAGGATCCTGCTTTCACAATTCCAGCTCTTAATTTAGGGCAATATAATAAAGAACATGATTTTTCACTATCTGAATTAAGCTTATCTAAAAATAATGATAGTCATAAAGATGAAACAAACGATGGATCAGATAAAATTAGCCCATCGATTTCTTTAGTTAGCAAAAGGACCAGTTTACTGTATGGAAATACTAAGGCTGAAGTAGGAGGTAGAGTTAATGCCGAGGTTTCGGAAAATATTGTAGGACAAAACTATCCTGAAAGAAAATATCGTGAAGATTTTGATGAGCCCGATTCCACGGGTAAGATACCAATTGACTTCAAGGTAACAACTCAAATTCCAACAGCTTCCAGTGTTTCATGTGAAGAAGAAGAAACTTGTTCTAGGTCTGATTTGAAGATTAGTTCTTTAGAAAATAGGCTTCCGAAGGAGGAATCTAATTTATGTATTCAACTCCCTCGTGTCAAGATATCAAATTCTCGACCCATAGATACGATAAATAAAGGAATACCAGATAGTGAAAGTTTACCACCTTCAGCCATAAAATTTCCGAAAGTCACTCTGCATCAATCCGCAGGAGGAGAAACTGATGACTGGAAAATAAAGAGTGAAAATGGATATACGGCTATCAATAATGTGTCTTTGCTTCGTGAAAAGTTTAACTCAAAACTAAAAGAACAAGAAGATGCAAAAGAAACCAAGAACAAATTTGACGTAGATGCTAAAAGTAGTGAAATTAAAGTTAGTAAATATAATGTCGATCCAGATGAACCAGATTTTCTGATTCCTAATCTAAATTTACATTCAGAATACAATTCTGCAAGTTTCTCTCCAGAAAATTTTAGTATTCCGAATCTTAAGATGAAGGGAAGTGATACCACTGGATTAGAAACTGCAGGAAAATCGCTCGATTACGAACTTAACTGGAAGCAAAAACAGTTAGATATTTTAAATGTCGAAAGTAAGTCAAAGCCTAATTTACCATCAACCAACAATACAACAGATGTTAACGTTTCTCTTGATTCTTCTTCAATAGAAAATGAGTCAGACCTTCCTGAAGCTGATTCTGATTACAAGAAGATTTCCTCCAGTGCCTTTATGCTTGATGTTCCAATTCCAAAGTTAAGTATGACTAAAATGAATTTAGAGAAGAGTTTTAATAAGAATAGTGAAATACCTTATTCTAAACCTGACATTCTGATACATGACAAAGAAAAAGATGACTTTGGAAATCCGTTCGGGTTTCGTGGGTTTAAAAAACATGTAGATAGCGAAGAAAATTCCATATTAAAAGCTAACAGAGAAGAAAACAGTGTTGAAATCTTGAACTTCAAAACACCAGATGATAATAATTCGTTTCAAAAGTTAGATGTAAAATACAACTCCCCATCTTTTGATGATTTAAAGGAAGAACTTAAAAATTTACCGGAAGCTGATTATGATCTTGATTATAAAAATAAATCTTTTCCAGAGACTAATAAAAATGTAGATCTAAAAATGTCATCAATTCATTTACCAGAAGGAGATCAAGGAGTCAATTATTCTATTGAAAGCAAGTTGAAATCCTTGGAAAAAAGCTACAATATTAAACATTCAGATAAAAATGATATAGAAGAGGGATATAAAATGACAAAAACACTTGATAGCAATTATGAAAGCTCTAAACAAGGCAAATTTCCAAAGGAAAGTTTAAGTAAAGGAAGGAAAGAAGACGAAGAAGAGAAAACAAAGTCTAAAATTAAATTAGGATTAGGATTTGGTTTTAAAGCCTTTAGTAGTAAGTCATCTGACAGTGAAGACACTGAAGTTGAAAATAAAGTATCAAAAGAACCAGATGGGAATGTGACTGAAAATACAGAAAAATATCGAGGCAAGACAAAAAAGACTTTTAGCTTCAAAGGGTTCGGCAAGTCTTCGTCAGATACTGAAGAAGAATATTCTGAGAAAGTTTCTGATAAGCCAATGGAAAAAGTTGAAATAGAAGATAAAGAAAATTTGAAAACTACTACAAACATGGGAATGAAACTAAAAGGGCATAAAAATTCGGATTCAGATGATAATGTAGATCCTGGAAAGACTAGACAAAAGACAAAAGTAAAAAGCAATCTTAGTTTCGGTTTTATAAATAAGTCCAAAGCCCCATTAGATGTGGAAAATGCCTACCTTATTGATAGTACCAATGATACTAAAAAAGAGCAATACAGTCCTGAAAATGAGGATATGAAAAGTAAATCTAAAGCCAAAATTAATTTGAGCCTGAGGGGGGCCAAGGAATTAAAGTATGATACAAGATCCGAATCTGAAGGAGGCGATGAAGATAAAATAAATTTAGATTCAAAAGGCGACGAAATTAAAGGAAAATCAAAGTACGGAATAGGCTTTGGTTTTAGAAAAAGTTATGGGAAAACTTCTTAACTCTGAAGGAGGAGATGTGGCGACGAACAAAGGTTATTTGGATGAAGAGGTATAGCGAAAAAGTAAGAATCTAAAAGCAAAAGTATTAACTTGGTTTTTCAAGGTTAAAAATCTAAAAGGAAGTACAGACTGAAATTAATAAAATGAGACACGACAGTCCATCAAGTGACGAAGGCGAAAATGAGACAATCAACATCTTAGTGGAGAAAAGGAAAAAATAACGAAGAAGAAAGAAAAGGAGAGAAAGGAAAAAGGGATTCGAGAAATATTCTCTAGATGCTACTGAGAAGCAACCTTTCTTAGCTGCTTCTGGCAGCAAAAGCACGAAAGAAGAAGCAGAACGAAAGTCCGCTACTCATGTCATCCTCTTCCTCTTCGTCATCCGAATCAAGTCAGAGATGAAGGAAATCATCTAGAACAAAAAGAAAAAAATTAAAAAGGAAAGATGAAACAAAGTCAGCCTCGAATAATGCAAACAAAGGATCCTTTTCAAACTCCAAAATTCCTTCGGAAGAAGAAAATAATCATCTAAAATCTTATGTAGAAGCAGAAGCTGAAAATAAGGAAGACTCATTTGAAACAAGTCACGTAACAGTAGTTATGAGTGAACCAACGGTTAATAAGCAGGAAAGCATAAGTTTTTCTAAGCAAAACATGGAAATACAATCTGATCCTCGTAATTACGTGGTAGTAAGGGAAATGAAATTGAAGGAGAATTCGTCTCATTTCACTTCAGGTACTAGTATTCAATTTAAGCAATGTACACGTAGCTACCGTAGTTCCGGATACAGAACACGAAGGATTTTGGGGATCTGACAGTGACATGGATAAGGGTAGGCAAGTTGATGGTGAAATAAATTCGTCGAGCAAATCTGTGGCTATCGATACTTCAGGAAAACAGAGAGTTTTAACTGACTCTGAAGAACTAAAGAGGAGAGCTGCATCTTTAGGAGATCTTTCCAGATTACATGAGGGAACTTCAACAGGCACGCTTTTAGAGAGAGCTGTATCTTTGGATTTTAAA
>JABUQX010009009.1:50000-55000 GCA_015478945.1 Trachelipus rathkii
TTCCACACTATTATTGAGGATGAAGCGGTAAAACTTTATACGGCAGCGCTAAAGAGCGTTCTCTCCATGGCTGAGTCAGCACAGCGCGAGCGTGGTTGAACGTGACTTACTCCCAGATCGTTGGGTTGGTCATAATGGTCCAGACGACAGAGCTCTATATATCTGGCTCCATTTCTTCCTATGGGGCTGCCCAGTTATACGCAGAGTTGAAATGCAGAATTGAACATGCCGTTCCTTCCATTACTCCGGATCTGTTAACCAATGTTTTTGAGCCGCAGTTTTGCGACTATCGACTGAATGTCCTCTACCGCTATGGGATCAATACCGGCAAAAGTAGGCTCATCTAAGCAAAATAACTACTTTGATGTATGATATGCTGTTGATATTGTATATTACGCTGTTATAATAAGCATTGAAACTGGACATTCTTTTACGGACACCCGAGTAGTATATTATTGTAAAAATAATAGGATATGTCAACATAGAATTTTAATACAAATATGTATATTTTTTATAAATTACAACGCTTATGAGGCCTAGTTCTTATATTTTTCACTAGTCGCAAAAGAAGCAAGTTCAAGTAACTAACGAAAGAAGTTAATGACTCATTGAACGGGCAACAGTCACTATCTCTTTTTTCTTCAGCAAACCAATAAGAAATGAGAATACAGCAAAAGAAACACGTCAAACATTTCTAAACGGGATAATAACCGTGTAAGAATAAACACATTTTGAGCCATTGAGAGGAGCGTTTAGGAAATTTTGGAAAAAAAAAGTTTGTTATCGAAATCGAATCTAATACAATTTAAAATCTGAAAAGAAAATATTTTATACACTCGTAAATTAAAGTAACGATTAACGGATGTAGGGAAAAATTTTAACTCGTTAATAGTCCGTTACTTATTTTCGAAATTAACGAAAGCGTTAAAAGTTAACGAAAAAATTAACGAGTTAATTAACGGATTAACGCTTTAACGCGTTAATGCCCACCTTTGCATATATGTTATCTTCAATTTCCAAAAATAATAATATCCAATAGGAAAAACAATAACTGACCCCATGACTGAATTGTTCGGAGTCTTCAAAAAATTTAAGTTTGCCTTTTAAAATTTATATTATGAGATTCAAAAGAAAAAGAAAATTCACTGTGCACATAAAATTTAACGTTTTTAGAACATTTTAATATGTCTAGAAGAAATTTTACGTTAGAGTTAAAGGATGTTGGAAAAAACTATTAGAAGAATGAGTGCTCAAAACTTTTAACAGTGGCGGTGGTCTCCATTAAAAAAATATCACACAAGTTTAAGTCTGTGGGTTATATAGAGTTGAATAAAAAAAAGATGAGATTGTGTGGGAGATAATTATGCAAGCCGCGTTATATATATATATATATATATATATATATATATATATATATATATATATATATATATATAATATGGAAAGTAGTTTAATAGAAAGGATATATACAAAGATACCAAAAGATATGTTATATATATATATATATATATATATATATATATATATATATTATTATTATTGTTGCTATATACATATATATATATATTGTTATATATATAAATAAAGCATATAAAGACCTATAGATGTAGTGATATACATTTAAAAAGAAGTGCAAAAAAACATAGATAGATATATATATATATATATATAGAGAGAATATTTATATTTATATATATATATATATATATATATATATATATATATATATATATATATATATATATATATATATATATATATTGTGCACAATATTCTCCATTTAGAGTTGTTATTCTCTTAAAGAGAGAAGAGCAGCGTACATCGCACGAAGGTTTTACATACTGCATTTTTACTGTTCTTAAAAGCAGTTCTGTACTGCTAACAAAGCTGCATTTGCAGAGTGGCTGTACAAGCATAAACCTGCACTAGTTGATGCTGCAAAATATTGCTACGGCATCTGTGGGATGACTCGACGTACAGCTACGCCCTGAGCAGTTCGTTAGTAAGAGATTTACTGCTCGTAATATGAATCCAAGCCTATTCACAACGAGGTACGTATTCTTACTGCCGTGTTTTCTTTCGGACTGTCATAGGAAATCACAGTATTTAGCTACCTTCCATCCATTATCGCTGTGTTTATTTTCGTGCAGTAATACCTTCTCTCAACGAGACAGAGTATAGAGACAGAGATCTAGTAGTAACGAGGTGGTGTTTATCAATGGAGAAATTAGTATAAGGACCTCAAATATCGCAGAAATTAAGTATGGAAGAAAACTGAATATATCAGAGCAAATAGGTAGTAAAAAGTAGGTAAAAATAAAATATTTAAATAGTAGGTAAAAAGGAACGTTAAGCTGCTGATTTTTTTCCCTTTCTTTCTGATTGGAAAGGAAAGGAAAGGAAAGGAAAACTGCCCCATTGAACCACTCTGCTGTTCTGCAACTCGGTAAATCTTTTACTGTTATACTTAAGACTTCAATAGAAGCTAGTACCATATGGTCAACAGGTCAAATCGACAGGTCAAATCGTCGTCATTTGTAAAAAATAATAAAAAGAAAATAAAAAAAAAAAAATCTGGTTATTTAGTTTCTCTAACGAATACAACAAAACTTAACCTGACCTAGCTTAACCTAACTTAACCTAACCTGACCTGTCGGGGACTACCTCAAACGGTCGACAAGACATTAAACAAAATTTCCACTTGTCCAAATCGTCGACAAATAATTTCTCATAGGTAAAATGGTCGACAAAATTTTCTGCTACTCGTCCAAATCGTCGACACTGTCCTAACGACTGCAGCGGTTTGTACGGGAAATTTTTTTGATCTTATGTCGACCATTTTTTCCCTGTCGACCATTTTCCCTGTCGACCATTTTCCCTGTCGACCATTTTCCCTGTCGGCCATTTGGGCTAATCCCCCTTCAATAAAGTCTGGCACAAAACCTTGATTCCTAAACTTCTCAAATTTCGTTTGCTATTATACTTTTTTGATTTTTTTTCGGGGACTATACCAAATTGTCGACAGGGAAAATGGTCGACACGCCATTTTTAAAATTTTCAGAAGGTGTCAAAAGCGTCGACAGGATTTTGGTCGACAGCATTTTGGTCGACAGCATTTTGGTCGACAACATTTTCTCATAAGGTGTCCAAATCGTCGACACATTAAATCGTAATGATCAAATAGTCGACAGCTATTGATATAATTTTGTTTATATCGATAAAATTTTGTATTATCGATATATCGTTTTCGAATATCGATAAAATTTTGTATTATCGATATATCGTTTTCGAATATCGATTAAATTTTTTTCCCTAAAATTTACTATCGATTTTTATTACCGATATATCGTTTCCAATTATTGATTAAATTTCTTCGCTAAAATTTATCGATTTATATTAATTACATTAAATTTTTTAATATCGAATCGCATACACTTTACGGACCTATAAAAGTTACGAGATTACTTACACACCTAAAACATATGCAAAAATTTATCAATTACACAAATTTTCAGATATCTGCAAAAAAAAAAAAAAACTATAAATTACACATATTCACACACATACAGATAATTTACAGACTTGCAAAAGTTACGAAATTACATACACACATTTTAATATACACTACGGATCTACAAAAGTTATGAAATTAGTTGCAAACATCTTCACACCAACAAACACATACGGACTGCAAAAATTTTGAAATCACGTACACACATTTTAACAAGACGCTTTACGGACCTATTATAATTATGATAAAATTATTTACAACTATTTGGTGAAACCACAGCAAAAATTTATTTTATCAGAAAGTATTGTACACATTGTGAATAACAGAAAAAGTTATTAATTAATCTTTCTCATAAACGGAATAAATTTCATAACCTACATACATCCTGAGCCTAATATTTTAAACCGCAAATGCCCTTTAAATATATAACCAGCAGCAATAGTCAGAACCGTAATCGCACGATGCGCCATAGATGGCCATCACATTTTTCGCGACCTTCAACACATGCGTATTTAATTGCATTTTGGGGTTCTAAAGTTTCTATTTTTTTGTACAATAGTTTTCAGACGTATTAATAGACATTTGTAAAAAATTTAATTAAGTCAAAAATATATATATATATATAACCCATTGTTTACTTTTAGCAAGACAAGCAAAATTAAGCTATGCACATACACGAATTGTCTAAGAGCTACGGTTGTCAACCCATTTTCAGTTATACGATAAAATTAGTCAGGACCAATATGACCTGAAAAATTCAACTTAATTATTTTCACAGAAACTTTGCGATATATTGTTTTTACTCACTTAAGATTTATATTGTTAACGAGGCGCAAATCCTACATTTCTTTGCAAACCTTCATAACTTTTCAGTTTTTATGATTCTAGTAATAACAGATTTAAAATATTGTTAGGTATAAAAGAAAGTTATTAATATAAATATTTATTACAATAATAATAATTTATAATTATTAATTAACATATACTTAACTATCATAATTTACAAATTAACATATATATATATATATATATATATATATATATATTCGTATCAGAAGATAATATATATATATTAAGTTATATATATATATATATATATATATATATATATATATATATATATATATATATATAATATATATATATACGGGTGGGAAGTATGTATATATATATATATCTCGGTCAGGTTGTGGAGTCTGGTTCAAAATTTTCCGACCTGACTCCACCCTCTGAAAATTACCGACTCTAACTCCGACCTCTTTATAATTACCGACCCGACTCCACCCTTTTGAAATTTACCGACTCGACTCCACCTTTTGGAATTACTGACTCCACCCTCTTCAAAATTACCGACTCCGACTCCACCCTTTTCAAAATTGCCGACTCCGACTCCACAACCCTGATGCGTATCACCATTTCTCACATGGTAGCAAGGTGGTGTTGATGGTCAGATTTTAATTAAAACTATAACCACCATTCACGAAAAAGA
>JABUQX010009010.1:10000-52500 GCA_015478945.1 Trachelipus rathkii
TATATATATATAATATATATATATATATATATATATATATATATATATATATATGTATATATAGCGCTCCATACTTGCAGAAATGTGATCATATAATTTTCTGCAATGAAGGAATGAATTATCACCACATTAACACGAAAAAAGAAGTTTTGGGGGGATAGAAATTATATGTCCGAGTTCACATAAATGCATCCATTTCTTATTATTCTTGAAAATCTTATGGTTTGAATACATGCAAAATGTTCTGGAAAAGCTAAAAAATTAGGGTTTTTATCTGAAAAAAAATATTTTACTTAAATTTTCAGATAGGCTTATTTTTTGTATTAGTATTTAAAGGACAAATTCTATGGCTTTAATAATCAGTTACCAATTGTATTGCAACTTAATTAACAAGTATTTATTCAGTTACATTTTTAATTAGTTGAGACAGACTTTCACTTAAGAAGGGGGAGCTTTTTTTTCAACTTCTAATTATTCTGTTTCCAGTGCATGTTGCACACCCCACTCCCATCTGTGGGGACTTGTGGGGAAGTTAAAGAAAAGAAGAGTATATCATAATCACCATCATCTGCTTTCTATCCCCAGATTGGGGGTGAGATGCCCAACATACACCGGAATTAGAAAAGTCAGTTGAGTATATATTATACCTTTAAGTGAGAGTTCGTCGCTGTCAGAAAAAATTTGCAAAATGACTCCACAAGACCGCGACGGACCCTCACAGTGGTATCTCAACAATGTAGGGTTCATCCCTTGGGCCAGGCACACAGCCATACCCCCGCACAAAACCCCACCATTCACTCCTATTATGCACCTTTCTTCTCGTCTTACCCAAATTCGCATTTCCTTTCCTTCAGACATTCATTTACTCACTCAATTCACTTTTTCTTCGGTCTCTCAGCCAGTTGATTCCCAGCACACTTACCACTATGCATCCGCTTAACCATCCGACTTGTAATCCATCCTTTCCATATGACCAAACCATCTTGATACACTTTCGTTTATTCTCTCATTTACGCCTTTCTTCGCACCACACAGCTCTCTAATACGTTAATCCCTCATTTTTTAATTAAATTCTTCTCACATCTAACACGCCCCTAACATTGTCCATCTAATCAGATTGTGCCATCGGTCTATATCTGACATTAACACAGATAACAACATACCCTCATGCAAAACCCTAGTGCAGCACTCAAGACTTACTCTCTTTGTATCCACCAATGATTTATTTGCACCAACCACCTTCCTACCATTCACAACTTTTCTACTACACTCTATATCATTCGTTCTGTTTTCATCTAACAAATGGCTTAAATATTAAAACTTAGATGCTTCTTCCAATTGCTCATCATCCATCATGATTTCACACCACAGACTCTCCTCACTCACTCACAACCATCACCTTACTCTTAACATTTATTTCCAAAACCCCTCTTTTTATACACCTTGCCCAAACCCCTCTACTAATTCTCTCAAACTTTCTTCAGATTCGCCACACAATACCAAATCATCAGCGTACAATAAACAGGGCACCCTCCACTCTCTTCAATTCTCCATCAATCTAACACCTTCACCTACCACCCCTACCTCCAATTCATTCATCACCCCATCCATATACAAATTAAATAGCCACGAATCATGACACATCTCTGCTTCACTCAACTATTATTCAGACGTAAATTGAGTACACCCCCCTTCTTGAAATGGGCTCTGCCCGTTAGCGGTAGTGTTAACTGTAAAAAAATATAAATAAATTTATTTCCCCATTCCATTTATTCTTACACACCCTTCACTATCGACGTGTACATAGTTTTGATCCATTCAGAATCCTACCTTTTATATATATATATATATATATATATATATATATATATATATATATATATATATATATATATATATATATATATATATATATATAAGAAATGTATATATGTATATTAGAAATGTATATATGTATATATATATAAATAGATATCGTTAATATATATTTTATTATTACATATATATATATATATATATATATATATATATATATATATATATATATATATCAGTATATATATATATTTTTTTTGTCATATATATTGTCAATGTACAGGACCCACCATGGCTCACAAAGAAGCGACCACACTGAGTTGAAGGAAAAAAAAATCAACATCAGGGTGGGTCCTGGCATGTACATATTTGAATGGCGAAATGAATATTCAGTCAGAAAATAAAAAAAAATAAAATAAAATTATATTCTTACATTATAAATAGTCCTAATATTACATAAGAATATCATGTTGTAAAGAATATTAGCTTCTTGGAGATGCAAGAAAATAGAGTTACTACTAAAGTGGGAAGATTCAGATAAGATATGGGACAATCTTTTAGAAGGTTCTGTGGACCACCAGGTAGGGAAATGACGACGGCGAATAGGGTCCAGTTGGGGACAATCAATGAAGATATGTCGAACAGATTGCGGGGTATGGCGACGGTAAAATTTGCAGATGGGAGAAGGGTCCCATGACATATAGTGACTGTGAGTGATAATGGTGTGGCCAATACGGAGGCGTGCAAGTATCACCTCGTGTAAACGCCCTTGTCGGTGGGAGGAAGACCACTCACCGATGCCGGGCTCTATATTTCTCAGTTTCGCTCCCCTCTGATCATTCGTCCAGCACTCTCGCCAATAAGTTCGAAAGCTTTGTCGGAGAGCATTATAGTAAATCAGTTGATGGGAGGTGGCCTTGTTGAATGACATCTGGGAGGTATCTGAAACATCCTCACTATCGGCGACTTCATTGCCAGTTACTCCTACATGAGAGGGGGTCCAACATAAAATGATTTGTTTCTTACGGGAGTGGAGCAACCGAAGAAATTGTTGTACGGCGGATACCATTGTGTTTTTAGAATAAGGGGTTTTAAGCGCTTGGAGGGCGCTGAGCGAATCTGAATAAATAACATGAGTGGTCTTGGTTAAGGAATAGAATTCAAGAAAGGGCAATCATTATAGCCATTAATTCTGCTGTACAAATTAAAGCATGAAGAGGGAGGGTATGGGAGAGGTTGCGGTAAGGAAAAACAGCAGATGCACCCACACTGTCCCCTGTTATAGAGACGTCAGTAAATACTGGAGTAAATTCAATGTGAACTACGGAATGAGACAGAAATGATGCCTTTAACAAGGCAGCAGGGTGGCTAGATTTGGAGAGAGATGTCAGGTCCAAACAAATGGTGGGGGCGGGGAATAGCTAAAGTGTGTACTCTTTGTTGTAAGAGAAAGGCAGCACCTTTTGCAAAGGGATGTTAAGGAAATTTAGGATGTTATGAACTGTGTTTGCAAATGGCCAGTAATTAGGATTCTGAGGTATCTCCTGCAGAATCGGTGTATGAGCAGACGGTATTGGGGTTTGAAAACGAAGATACTTATGCACATGATGTATTCTCTTCGAAGAGAGAGTGGCATCACATTGGCTTCAACTTCAAGGCTTACCCGGGGGGACGATCGGAAGGCTCCAGTAGAGATACACATCACCCCATTTTGGATGGGATCTAATAGGCGTAGTAGAGTTGGGGAGGCCTGACCATATACTACACAGCCATAGTCAAACTTCGATCGAACTAGGGCGATATAGAGACGTAAAAGGGACTTGCTGTCAGTACCCAAAAATTTTGAGACGAGATTTCGTAACATGTCAAGCACGCGATGACAAGTCATTTTCAGGAGTTTAATATGCTGTGCGTATGTTAAATGGTCATCTAGAATGAGTCCTAAAAATTTGACTTGTGAAGTTACAGGAATGGGCAAACCATATAAGGTTAGGTTCGCAGGAAGAAGGTGGCATGTTCTTTGATTCCCTTTTGACTTAAAAAGCGCTGCTGAGGTTTTGGTGGGAGAGAAATGGAAGCCATGGATGTGACCCCATTTTGAAATATTCTCAATAGCTAGTTGGAGTTGCCATTCGAGCAAAGGCAACCATCTTTGGGATAGAAGTGACGATGTCATTAAATCAGAGAGCAAATAGTAATACACTTAAAACACTACCCTGCGGAACGCCTTTATGCAGAGTAAAGTGACATGACAATAGAAGAGCACCGAACCTGGATGGATCTATTTGACAGAAGGCATTTAATGAAAAGAGGGTAGTTGTCCACGGAAACCGAGCGAATAGAATTTAAGGAGAATACCAGTTCTCCCTGTTGTGTCATAAGCTCTTTCAAGATCAAAGAAGATACCAAACACCATCCCACCAGTTGAGAAGGCTTCCCAGATGCCATGGTCTAGTTTAACAAGGGGTCTGCGGTCGAATGGGTTTTGCGGAAACCAAACTGGAAATTAGAAAAGGCTTGGTGACTCCAGAACAGGGAGAAGCGGCCTGAAACCATTTTCTCCATTAATTTACAGGAATGACAGGTTAGCGAGATTGTTCTTTGGTTGTCAGCCAACTTCGGATCTTTCCCAGGTTTGGGGATAGGGATTATAAAAGCTGTGGTCCAAATGGAAGGAAAAGAAAATTTGATCCAGATTCTGTTATACAGATCCAACAAAAATGCTGATGCCAAGGGATAAATATGACCGAGTATGATGTATGAAATCATGTCTGGACCAGGAGCACCATCTTTGCTATTCACCAGTGCAGTCTGATACTCTGCAATTGTAAAAAGACGGTTATAGGTATGATCTTCCCCTTTTGCTGTTGAGAAGTCTGGCAGTGCAGTGTTAGTTCTCACTTTTTGAAAGGCCTCAGGATAGCAAAAAAAACTTTAGAGGCTAGCAAAACTATAACCTAATGCATCTGCAACAACAGCAGAAGCTGATATTGTGTCGGTTATATCAGGCCCATAACGGAGGACTGTGGGTGAGGAGTTGTTGGAACGACAAGATATTTTCAGTGTAACTTTCCACACTAAAGGTAAGGAAGTTGTGGAGTTAACAGTTGAGATGTAAGTTCGGAAAAATTGTTTACGTGTTTGGCGATTAATTCGCCGGGATCTCGCCGCAGCTGCTTTAAAAATAATCATGTTTGGGGTGGAACGGGTACTTTTGTATTGCCTGTAGAGTTTCTTCTTCTCTCGGTGTCGCAGTCTGGCAGTGCGGTGTTAGTTCTCACTCTTTGAAAGACCTCAGGATAGCGAAAAAAACTTGATTGGCACGCAAAACTATAACTTAATGCATCTGCAACAGCAGCAGAAGCTGATATTTTGTCGGTTATATCAGGCCCATAATGGAGGACTGTGGGTGAGGAGTTGTTGGAATGACAAGATATTTTCAGTGTAACTTTCCACACTAAAGGAAAGGGAGTTGTGGAGTTAACAGTTGAGATGTAAGTTCGAAAAAATTGTTTACGTGTTTGGCGATTAATTCACCGGGATCTCGCCGCAGCTGCTTTAAAAATAATCAGTGTTTGAGGGATTGGAAACGTGTCCTGATCCTCCCTGTATTGCCTGTAGAGTTTCTTCTTCTCTCGGTTAGCTTGTGTGCACTCTTGAGACCACCAAGGGGTTGCCGACCGCTTGCTTGAGGAATGCAAGCTTCCGCTGCTGAAATGGCAACTTGCTGGAAGAAGTGAAAGGCATCATCAAAAGTCGGAAACCGGTTATTGAAGGGAGAAAGTGAGATAGCTGTAGCTTGATATAAAGGAGCCCACTCCGCTCGATCATAACGCCAACTGGAGTTAGGTTTCAACATTGGGCTTGGTACAAGCTCATTTAAAGCTGTTGGGTAGTGATCACTGCTGTATAAATAATCAAAGCTCGACCATGTAAAGCGATCCATAAGGGAATTGGGAAGGTAGCAAAAAAAAATATCAATACAGGAAAGGTGTGTGATGTATCTAAACGTTCGTATGTAGTAGGAGTCTTGTGTTAAGGCATTCCCAGGGAAAAGGGAGGGTTTAGAAGAAATCTTACAAGATCTTTAGACAATTAGACGAAAGTACAGTCACCATTAGGGGTGCGGTAGGTTAAGTTACCCTTAGTACTAAAACAAACTGGAGTAGGAACCAGCGTTAATTTGAAAAAAGATCAGCCTAAGTCGACCTAGTAATCGTTTTCTCGGGGAGCTAGTAGATCGAGCAGATAGTAAGAAGTCAGTGGATAAGTGAATTCGTGCTGCCACTGCATGAAGTTTAGTTTGAAGATGGAACTGGAGAATAGAGACACCCGATTTATGGAAGAGTTATTCCTGCACTCATTCCCCGATCATGGGAGTCACCGCTGCTTATACAATCTCTCACCGAGGTTACGCCTTACGATTTTGTATACTCTGGCCACAGCGCGCGCGTTGAAAGACCCAAGTCGCATAGACAAATCGAAGTTCCTGCAAACAAAGGGAAGTACCGTTACATATGTTTATTAGTTGAACAAGTTCTTTCAAAATTAAGCCCCCAAATGATAGGTGAGAGGTGTTGGGATAGCCACGGACAATTCCCTTGAAGGAAAGTGGACCATGCTTGTATGTAAATATAAACTATTATGATGATGGTGACTTTAAGACAATTGTCTCTATTTGGCTAGGAATATAGTGTTGGAGGTGAGTTCAGATGGAGAGGAAAGGCTGAGACGTTTGAATCTCGTACGAGGAAGGGCCAACATAATCCTAGGTGGTAAAGAGTTCATACAAACACGAGATTTGGAGTTGTTGTGACCGCTTTTGGAAAGGAAAGTTTTCTGAGAGTAGTTATTTGTGAAGGGGCGTCCGCTATGACAATGCGAGATAATTATTGAGCTTTCAACCAAGTTCAATATTATTGTGTGTGATTTGGTTGATCGTTGGAAAGCAACCAAGGAGCTCATGTTTGGGAATGGGAGCTTGGTATCAAAGTAATCAATTGCAAGCTATAGCAGATTCAGAAATGTGAGGGATGGAGTTGCTCCATCAAAATGGGAAAATGTGTCGCCAAATAAAAGGTGTTGAGGGTTGCGATAATTGGTTCCCAATATAGATTCGTTGGATTTACAGGCTGATACTTGAAGATTTTTGCCTAGTAATTGGAATCATGCATGGTGATTTCTGGCGTAAAATGGACATATTTGATTCAAGAATGGCGGACCTCTGGGTCTCCTTTCATGCCTTCCAAACAGATCCAGAACGCTTAGAAAGTTTGCGGCGTAGAGGGATAGTTTGGACAGTTTTCCATTCGTCCTTTCTCGGAAGCGCAAGAAGGCATTTTGAAAGAAGAGTGGTCTATATAGAACTCTAATAGTCAGACACTTCTAATAAACATTACAAATTATAGTCATCACATTTCAAGCTCCATATTGGAGGTTGTAATATCTATTTCGATCCGCTAGGTATAGGAATCCCTTGGGTATGTGACTGAAGAGATAGAAATTCGGAAGAAGATTATAAGGAGGATTCAGAAGGAGGCTTAAAATTATCTTGCAGATTATTACGAGCATTGATTGGTGGGTATTGTCCGCGTAGGCTGTGATTGTTGGCGATAAATCTATTGAAGTTCAATTGCTTTTGTTTCTCAGAAATAGACTTATGGAGAGGTCTCTTCTGACGATTTACATTTGTTACGTCTGGGTTTAGTGTGAAAATGAATAATTTGTTTTGAAATTTCGGGTTATGCTTTGTATTTTAAGTAATAATCTTTAACTTCGTTACTATTCTTTTCTGTGTGTTTAGAAACATCTTTTTCAGGAGTTTGAGTGATAGTGGAAGGCGTATTACGGACAAGAGGCAGTCTTCTTGCATAAGTTTGTAGAGAATTGTAAATTGGGTAGGTAATGGGACAGTGTTGTCTTTTGCTTAGGAAATGAATTTTTTCCAAATTAACATATAGTGTTGGGATGAAACCATGCATTAGTTTCATTGCTGGTTTGTTGAAAGCTCAGCAACTCCGGAGGGTGGGTTTGATGGACTTTATTGGATGGGGCAAGATTGGATCAAGGGTTTGCCTTTTGTACTATTTGATGCGGGGTTCAAATAGGTTAGTTGGGCAATTACAAAGCAGACAAGGTGACAGGTACCTGCCTGAGTTTCACTGGATTTAGTAGAGGAGTTTTTGTAGTTGATGGGGTTGTGTTTGGCTGATATATAACACCAAGCGAAGCATGGAGGGGCTACTGTAATTGTGTAATTGTGGCGTAAGATTGCCTTTGTCTTGTGAAATATTTTTCATCGAGCTGGCATATGACATCTCTCCTGCTCAATCTATGTATATTTTTACCTGTTCAAACAGGTAAAACAGGCATTTGAAGGATAGAGAGCATCTGTGGAGCGTCCTAACCACAGTTCTACAGTTAAGGGATATTTTCACTCAGAAGAGTGTTAAATTATATTCTCCGCAGATTGGGCATATTGTCATCCGATCCCCTACAGTATTTTCGAGGATGACCAAAAACCCGCTGGCATCTGGAGCAACGTCTACATAATTAGAGGGATAATACGTGCGAAACACATAACTTATTGTGAACCCCTATTTTTACCTTGTAGGTGGATGAGGGGTATTTAAAGGTCAGCAGTAATAAACGAGATTCTGGAAATCGGTGTCAGGCGTAGTCCCAACGAGGGGGAGAATCTATATAATGTTTGTAACGAAAATCTAATTTCTGCTGGAGATTTCTCATAATGACATCAGGATCTCTGTCTTTCTGTTCAAAAGAAGAAATAGTGCCTTTAGATGTGTTTCTTATTTTATCAGGAGTAGAAATAAGAGGAATGTTTGTGAGAGACGTTAAGGATGACAAAATGGAACTTTGATTCTGGCTAGCAGCTTGTGCGAGAAGGGACCCATTTGTCATTAATGTGAATGGAGGGTCTTCAGCTCCTAAAGCTTCTTCAAGGGCATCACTGAGAAGAATGGTTCTGTGCTCAGTAAGAGCTTTGGAGGCAGTAGATCGCAGTATGTGATATATTGGAATGATGTATCTGCTGGCATCCTGGAGGGGGTGCAGCATATGGAGTAAACGAATGAGAACTACTATGACGGGGGGCACCTTTGCGGGATTGCCCAGATCTTTGGGCACCTGGGGTGTTTCGGGTATGCTAGTCGACGAATCACTGGAATTATGCAGAGGACCCTCAGGTGTATGAGAAGGAAGTAGAGCACAGGTATCTGCTGGTCTAGAAGTTGTAGGGACCGCGGTATGGTCAGGCTTGGAACCTGACAGATGGTAATTGTTGTTGATGTTGTTAAACTCACCTTGGTTTAAACACGTTTTTTCTCTTAACTTTTCCATAAAAATTTAACCTCAGACCTCGTCTCCATGACAGGATGGGCTGGAAGGACGTATATTTCATAAGGAAGGGGGAAATCTTCATCTCCATGAATGAGCAGTTATGACCATAACGCAAATGAAACATAAAGGTGAATAACAGGATGGGCTGGAAAGGCGTATATTTCATAAGGAAGGGTAATCCTTCTCCCCACAACATGTTACAGTTCCTTAGAGACCCACACAACCTCCTGGACCCCACCCCGTAGGGTAGGTTGTTGATATGGCCTCGGAAGATCCTCCCGGAACTCTACGTCAGTTTACCCCTCGTGTACCACACGGCACCTTATATCTTCACGTAAAGCCCGAGATTATACACCAAACGTGCAGGACAAAACAATCTACGTCGCCGGTTAGTTCAAGGTTCGGGTCCCCTACAATTGGCGGCCCAGTCAGAGGTGAGCCAAAATGACCAGTTTTTCTCCTGTACCTCCATCCATGTGGGAGGAGGTGTGGGGTGAACTGAAAACCCATGCGGGAAGAGGCACCGGATAGCCCAAGGGGCTGTGACGTGGAAAAAAGGGGAGGGCGAAGGTAATGGCTTCGAACTTCATACAAACTTTGTATGGAATTCAAAAAAATAAAAAAATTAGATTGTATAAAGATACAAGATTAGACGAAAAAATTTATGAAAAATGAGGGGAAAGACAAGAAGATTGAAAGGTAGTGTATCGTATCAAATTGCTAGTTCACAGATGCATAACAAATGCACATACACATGCTGGCTGGGTTGGAGGGACACACACAAAGACCCTTCTGCATTGGTTCTCATTTACCCACAAGCCTTTATATATCAATCCTTCATTAAACCTACATTAGAAAATCAATACACCCTTACTGGGCCATATAAATAATATATATATAATATAATATATATATATACTATACATATATAATAATATATATATATAATATATTATATATATATAATATATATATATTATATATTAGTATTAATATATAATATATATATAAATAATATATATATATTAGAGGATGTACCAGTGAATTTGATAACTTTTTTTTTTATCTAATCAATTACTAAGTCAATTATTCTTTTTATCCATTGTTTGCTATCCTAAATATATTCAGTTACAGTACAGTACAAATTTCTAACAACATTCTCATACTTAATAAAGAATACGTCTAATTGAGAGAAAATTTTACAAAGGTCAGAAAAGAAAATTTATCGTTTAAATTTCATTTAAATTTTTCTTTTTAAATTAAAGCATTGGATAATGTTATATATCGGCCTTTAAATTGCCCATGCATCTGGTTTTTTCCCTAACCCCGGTGTAATTGGTAGGCCCTGCCCTTTGCCCACTGGAGGACATAAAAAATAAAATAAAATAAAAAGGTAAAGGAAGATCCTATAAACCCAATTCAAAACAGACCCGCAAATTTAAGAAAATCTGTAGTGTTACGCTACAAAAGGTTAGTTATTTCTAAAAAATATTTCAATATATAGAGACAAATAATTTAACTTAAGAGTACACAAGTTTTAAGTACAAATAGCATACCAAGAAAATTTGTTAATATAAATACCTGAAGTAGGGAGATTACTTCTATAACTACATATCTCCTTTAAGGCTTCAACTTCTCTCTCCAACCATATATACAACTGATAGCGCAGCTGACCTCCATCCACCTCACAACCTGTTGCAAGCGTTGCAAGTTCTTCCATCATCATTTTAAGGCAACAAATGAATTTCAGTTGCTGGGCCATAATGTCTAAATGTTTCCTTTCTCCGACACTGTCATCACTAGCCTCACTCGACTGATTATCTAAAACAATAAAGAGGTATTCTGACGAGACTTTTTCTGTGCTTTTTCTAATAGCTAACAATTTTATTCTTAGACTCAAAATCAGGCTTGGAATCAGAAAGAGCAATTATCTATATATTTGAATGTTACATAATAATAAATACAATTTTAATAAGTGACAAGGAAATTTTTAAATATGATTAACTAGCATGTGTATTTAAAGGAATACGAAATGGTAAAAGGAAGATGTGAGATAAACTGGAGTAAATTAAGAATCTGGGTAAGGGAGGTTGCAGGGGGAGGGGGCACTATTTTACAACTCAAAAAAGAAAAGAAAATTGAATTACATAAATCAACTACATGCATAAATACAAACTGCTTTATTTTATTAATAAAAGCAAAAATATTTGATCTATAATATCTGAGGTTTGCATAATTAAATTGTCTTCCTACATAAATGACAACAATACACTAACCTTTTTCTTTCTCTTCATCAGAAAATTCATTATCTTCGTCTGAAGAAAAATCAAGCTCTAATTTTAATTCTTCTTGAACCCCTCCTAAAGAATAGGCAGGTAAAGACCAATCCAACCCTTTACTAGGTTCTCCTGGTAAAAGAAAAATATAAAACATTTAAAAACTATTAAAACGATCAAAGATCTAACGAGTATATCCCAAGAAATATACCCAAGACTTAATAGTATCTAACAATTATAAAAATAAAAAGAGATTCCTGAACTGGACTAAATCAAAACAGAAATATTTATGGAAAATTTTAATAAATGAAAGTTTTTGACAACAAATCATAAAATTAACTAAATCGAGTAGTAGGAATACAGTAGGAACGTTTTAGACAATTACTTTGTATATTTCACGCACGCACACACACACACACAAATAATATATATATATATATATATATATATATATATATATATATATATATGCATTAGAGATATATACACATCGCACACACACACGCACATATATATATATATATATATATATATATATATATATGTACCTTTACACTCAAATCCAAGGATTTAATTGAACTGTGCTAATCTTCCTACTGGCACTCATATCTTCCATTCCTTTTCATCCAAATATATATCCTAAATATTTAAACTCAGATACTTGTTCCACTTTGCTCATCATCTTAACATAACTTGACACCGAGGACTGTCCTCACTCATAACCATAACCTTACTCTTATCTACGTTTCCTTTTAAACCCCTCCTTTTACACATCCGCCAAATCCTCTACCAATCCTCCCAAACACTCTCTCAGATTCGCCAATACGAAAAAAGATAACCTCATATGGACAGGTAGCACCTCTCCCACTCTCTTCCATTCTCCATCATTCTAACCCTTCCTCCTCCCCTTACATTATTTGATGTATTATAACCCTATATATATATATATATATATATATATATATATATATATATATATATATATATATATATATATATATATATATATATATATATATATATATATATATATATATATTACCATGCACAGCTGCCAACATGGACTGACAACCGATGGCATCTTAAATATTATAACAGCGTGACAAATTGATGAGTGTGATGAGGATGTTTACTTAAAAGTGTGAATTAAAAATTATATATATATATAGTATATATATATATATATATATATATATATATATATATATATATATATATATATATATATATATATATATATATATATATATATTATGAAGTTTTTAATATATTTTTTTCAATTTTCAGCAAACTATAGGAATTGTAACCCGTAAGTCTGTAATCGGCAAAATTATACCGATTTTTTGACCGATTCTTTGGTATACAATCTGAAAATAATTTTTATTCGATCTTTATGATATTTCAAAGATAATATTTCGAAGTCTGCCGTATTGATTTTTAATTTCAGTTCTTCCTGAATTCTATTTAATTAAGAAAACTGGATTGAGCGGCGCATCTTACGTAGAGCCTAAGATATCATAAGATTTTTTCAGACAGGCAGACATTTGGCAATGTTTCGCTAGTCATGTTATGTAATCATGTGTTTGATAATTATATACCCGTGAACTCGTAAATGAGCAGTGAAATATTTGCCTTGTAGGCTTGTAATAATTGGAGCTATTGAATATAAATGCTATCCTTCAAGTTTCACCTTTTCACGTATCTCACACAGCATCTAATATAAGTGATTGTCTTTTAAATGCTATGGAAGAATTCAATATTCCTGCTAATAAAATCATGTTATAGTAAGGGATACCGCACCTAATATGGCTGCAGGAGTTACACAAGCAGGATTCCAGAAAATACCTTGCTTTTTACAGTCTTTGACACTAGTTCTCAACGATGCCATATTTGAAACAAAGAGACGTAAAAAATATAACCATATGCAAACAAATCGTAGGTCTTATCACTCGCCCAAGCTATTTCCAAGTATGAAAGAATATCAAACAAGATTTAATTTACTACAGCACAGACTTATTCAGGATATACAAACCAGATGTAGCCAGTATCATATGTTTTCAAAAATTTTGAACCATCTCCGGCCTTGAAGTCATATTGCAGCGATGTTTCAACACCTTTATGCTTAGTCAACAATGGAAAGTTCTTAAAAATTGCTAAAATACTTAAAATTTTGTTGATTGTACAAATTTATTGAGCCACAGGGAATCAATGGCATCGCAATAATCCCAAACATGAAAATGATTTGCATTTTTTTGAAAAGAGTCAGAAAAAGAACTATTTGAGGGACTCGGGGTCTACAGTATCAGCATGAAAAAATTCAGTAAACAATTGATTCAGTATCTGCAGGTGACTGCGATGAATATTTTCTTGCTATCAAGCTTGATCCACGCTTTAAAATTACATTCTTTGAGGATGATTATAACAATATAAAAGGTGGAAGATATTCTTAAGCAATGGATGTGCGAAGATATATATTGTATAAAGGCAAGGGCCGAGAAGAATGCACTACTACAAAGCAATTATCATATTCAGTTTGAGGAAAGCCATGGCGTCGGCAATGTAAAAAATGATTTGCAATTTCCTGCATACTAGTTAGACTATTAGATTTTTTTTAATGGCTGAAGTAACAGTATTAGTGGAAAATTCACAATAGATTTGTGAAAAGCTATTCATCGCAGATATCAAGACTATCGTGGGATACACTTGTGTTCCACGCTTTAAAAATTACATTCCTTGGAGGGTGATTATAACACATAAAAGGGAAGGTATTCTTAAGCAATGGATGTGTGAAGATATATGTTGTATAAAAGAAAGGAAAATAGTTTCCACTACTTTAAACTAATTTTCAGATTTTTCTCATTACTTACAGAATGAAGGAAAAAGGATACTGAAGATATTTTAACTCAGTTTGAAAGTTGCCTTCGGAACTTAAAGAGAAAAAAAACTTTAAAAACAGCAAAGAAATTCATTCAGAAAAAGAAAGCATATATGTATTGCACAAATTGAAGGTGTTATAAAGTAGAATTCAGCCAATATAAGAAATATGAAACTTATTAAAATTCAGAAAGTCCTTACAATGGTGGTCATCGAATAAAGGAACCTTTCAGTATTTGGGTGTCCTTGCTAGAAAATATTCACATTCGTGGAGAAAGTGAAAGACTCTTCAGAATCGGAGGATCAATTTATTCTCCTAAAAATCGGATGCACTCAGAAACGGAGAATGTTAATGTTTTTGCACTACAACTTAAGAGTCATCATTAAATTGCCAAATAATAATGATAATTTTGCTACAACGTTGTAGATATTGTGAAAGACATTGAACTTTTTTTAAAACAAAAAAAAGCAAGCTACTTACCTTCATTTACCAAGATTTTTAAATATTACATAATTTTCAGTAATAATAAACAAAAAGCATTAATTCAATTATTTCTTTAGCAAAGATGAAATATAAGAGAATTCTACGTCATTTTAATATCTACAAAATTAGTTGATTTGTTAAAAATTAGGGTATTATATATATATATTAGTTACATATATATAGGATAGAGATATATATATACATATATATAGTATATATATATATATATATATATATATATATATATATATATATATATATATATATATATATATACATATATATATATATATATATATACATATATATATATATATATAGGTTCTTGTGACTCAACTACCAATTTTTGTAATGTGGTAGTAATATCATAATATTGTTGTAAAACAGAAAGAAAATAGTTTAATCCAAAATATTTTAAAATATTCAAGGACTTATGGTTCGCGAAAAGGAAAAGGTTTAGTACACGAAGAAAGACCATATATTAAGGTTTTTTTGAGCTTTAGCGCATATTAATTTATATAATAATGCATTTATTTTAATGATTAGAGTTAGATTTCACTGCTTGTTCAATATAATAATAATAATAATAATAATGTAGGGGTTCGCCCGTCGGCACTGACTTGTTGAGGTTGTTGGTTGTGTGTTGTATTGAGGTTAATCTTATGGATCCTGTTTAGTGTTCCTTTAACTAGCTATTTTTGTTTAACTGTGATAGGTTGTAAAAGGACTTAGAGCTTCTGAAATGTCATTCCTATTGTTTGTTTTAGAGTTGAGTTGAGCCGCACCCCTTTGTTACGTTCTCTTGAGACCGACTCTGCAGGCAGTTCTACTCATACTTCTTAGAAGTTCTCAGCCCAAGGTACACTGAGTTCTTGTGTTTCTTTTAGTCATTTCCTAACTTACCTAATTATTTATTTTCGTTACTAATTTCTCTCTTCTTCTTCCCTACAGACAAGGAATTTATATTTGTAACATAGAGAAATTTTATTAATTAAAATATTGAGTAATATTTACAGTAGCTGGAAGAGGTGGCTTCTTTTCCTTTACCTTTTATTAAGTTATGTCCACTTAATGTTAATATTTAATCTTCCATGAACTACTGCTTACTCTCATCCAGTTGATGAACTTTTTCCTGATTCTATCATTTCTGGCTCAGGATTTTGAACCAGAACTTATCATTGTTCGCGCCTCACTGAAAAGAGGCTAACCGTTTTGAAACTTAATTAATTTGAATAAAGCAAATTAGGATAATTATAAATACTTATTTAAAAACATTATTATTTAAAAATATTAGTTAATGTAATCTAATTAATTTCGTACTGTAATTGATTATTTGTAATTTGCTACAATTGAATAACAATATAATTTTGCGAATCATTATTTTATTCTTTATGTATTTTATTGTTTAATGTATAATAATAATTTACTATATTGAATAATAATTATTATTAACTACCGATAACTATATCCTATGCTTATTGAAATTACCCAGCCAATCTGATTAATTATAAATAAAATTTTTTACATCTATTATTCAATACTTATTATATTATTAAAAATTGTAATTTACCTTTTATTCTCCTGTGTTATAAAATATAATCATTAAAATATATATAAGTATTGAACATTAATAAGTTGTAAAGGCAATCACAAAGATAGAAGGTCGAGTAGACCGATTCCTCCACCTTCTATAATCTCTTGAAGAGAAAGAGATTAATAATAATAATAATAATAATAATAATAATAATAATAATAATAATAATAATAATAATTATAATTATAATTATAATTACAATTATAATTATAATTATAAAGCCAGTAAAGGTATTACACGGCAATGTAGGGGGCTCGAGCCGACGGGGAACACAGGGGGGGACGTTTTCCATACCCCGTAGGGAGGGCGAGGAACCCTGCGACACCCAAATACCAAAGAGAGGGGGTTCCTGAGACCCTCCCCGGAGGGGGAATTAGTCCCCCCCGTAGTTCCCCGGAAGGTTGAGAGACCCCTCTCCTGCCATCGGTGCGGTATACCCTTGGGGTATTCTTTAGTTAAAAAAAAAAATTAATAGAAAGTCTATTTATTTTAACGAGTAACGTATAAAAGGTCTCTAAATAGGCCTTCTACTCATATTGCTAAGTAATTATTAGACAATAATTTTTTTTTTTTTTTACATTTTCTATGTGAAATTTTACCAGGATTCCAAAATGTATTCCTTTTCCCTGTAAATATTGTAGATATATATAGATAGATTTTTTTTTTTTTTTTACATTTTCTACCAAAATTTCCTACCAGCATTCCAGCAATGTATTCTTTTCCTGGTAGATGTTGTAGTATTTTAGATATGGATTTACTCTGCCAAACAATGGTGTTAATTTATTCATATATAATTTTAATTTTGAAACTTCTTACCTCTTTTCGCTCCTTTTAGGACTAGTAGCCAAATAATTTTATTACATTAAATTCTTTATATTTAAATGATTTTCAATATCCATTGAAATTTAATATTTTATACTTTTTAAACTTCACGGAAAAAAATATAAAAATAAATTAAATTGAATTTTAAATGGAAAAAAAGGCGTGAATGACAGTTCTTGCTGCATAATAGAATACGGAATACCAACTTTATTCATTCTTTTGTTGTGGTTGGCGAATCATAAGTACCTATATATATACATATATATATATATATATACATATATATATATATATAAAGAAGTTATATATATATATATATATATATATATATATATATATAGATATATATATATATATATATATATATATATATATATATATATATATATATATATATGTTGTTAAAGAAAGAACATATAATAAGAAGGTAAAGAATTAACTGCCTTTTGACTGGTATCGGAATCGGCATCGGCTGAAAATTTTTTGGAATTGTCCCATCACTAATATATATATATATATATATATATATATATATATATATATATATATATATATATATGATAAGAGAGATATATATATATGTATATATATATATATGTATGTATATATATATATATATATATATATATATATATATATATATATATATATATATATATATATACATATATATATATATATATATATATATATATATATATATTAAGCAGTTAGTTACTAATTTTTTACTATCGGGCAGAGCCTCTATTCATGAGGGAGTGTGTAGTATTACCTAAAAGTTCCACTCCCTAGCGCACCATGCATATGAGCACAAAACGCAGGCTTCTTTAAAGTGAGTGAGATTAAATTTATATGAAATACAGAAGATGGAAGAGAATTCAACAGAAATAGAGGTATTGTGGTTAAGAAGGAAGCACCGCAATGAACTAGCCTGGAGTTACCAAATGTTAAACAAACTTGTTCGGCAGATACAGCCACCGTTTGTATGGGTGAGGGCGTCGTAAAGGTGATGGTATGCGAGTGTCGAGTACCTGCCGCTGCAGTACCTATAGAAAAAAGATAAAGCACCAACATTGCGCCGCAAAGGTCAAGTGAACTGGACAGTACAGAACAATTTATAAGATTTTGGCTTTGACTTCGACCTCCTGGTTCAAAAGCTGCGAAACCAGAGCCCCCTCTCAGATATGAGAGCAGTACTAAATACAAGGGGAGAGACCCTTGTATAGCTGGAGCCACTGAGAAGATAGTGTCTCGCATAGCCCAAACAGACTTAAAGCCTTTTGAGGGCCGTTCCTACAAAACGTTGTGTAAGGTTTCAAGACATTTTTTGTTTAGCATGCCAACGGTGTTTATAGATTGTTAAACAGGAGAGACGAGAGAACCGTCGAAAGAGATAGGATAGTTAGGTGTCTTGGAGAAGGAGATTGTAGTTGGCTGTAACTGAATTTTTACAAGGTTGAGACGATCCCATCCGGAAATTCTATCCAAATCAAAGAGAATAGAATCGGAAAGATTTAAGACGAGAGGCAAATTCTAGAAGTAAAAGAGGGAGCAGAATTGATATGAGTTGAAGAAAGAAGGGTCGAGTAATCGGCATATGAGTGAATAGAGCTAGATGTGCAGGTGAGAAGATCATTAATGAAAAAGTAGGAATAAAGTGGGAGATATGACAGAACCCTGAGTGGAACAATTAATATTGGCAGAGAAAGAAGAAGTCAACTCCCATCAACAACAGCCGACATTGGGCGATTTGAGAGAGTCAGACTTAAGTACAAAGAGAAGGAAACCCAAAGGAGGGAGCTTGAGAGCAGACGCGAGAAATACTGTCAAATGCTTTTATATGTCATGCCACTCACGCAAATCTCCTGCAGTTCATGGGGAGCGTGAAAAACATAAATCGGTTAGATAGAAAGTATATATATATATATATATATATATATATATATATATATATATATATATATATATATATATATATATATATATATTAGTTATTAAGGTTATATATATATATATATATATATATATTATATATATATATATATTTATATATATATATATATATATATATATATATATATATATATATACATATATATATATATATATATATATATATTATTAGTTATTTAATATATTATTATATTATTATATATATTATATATATATATACATATATTATATATATATATATATATATTATTACTACATATATATATATATATATATAATGGTTATTATTATTGGTTATATTATATATATATATATATTATATATATATATATGCATATATATATATATACTATTTTCTAGAAAGCTATTATCACTTTTCTGTATATTATGAATGATTAAACCACATAAACTCGATCAAGATATAAAATTTACTATAGAAAATGCCAACCATAACACATTACCGTTCTTAGACACTTTATTAATATCAGATCACAATACTAAACCTTCTTTTACTGTATATAGAAAGCCCACCTCCAACCCCATACATACATTGGTACTCCACACACACAAAAAACACCAAACAACTATCTGCTCTATATTTACGCGCTTTCAAAATATGTTCTCCTGCTAACTAAATAAAAATAATTTTCTAACCATATTCCAAAAACTAAAATATCTCATATAATCAATCAGGCATATAAAAAAGCAAAAAAATTTTACGACATAAATAATACCAAACACAATACCAAAAAACATACATACCCATCCCAAACATAAACTACCATCACATACAAAAATTACTCCCACCACACTTACAACTAGTTCCGTCAAATAATTCTTTCTTTCTTCACCTAACCTTATTTTCCCAAGATTGGGAGTAAGGAGCGCTACAAGCATCGGAAAGAAAAGGTGGTGGGAGAGTATGACAAAATGTCGAAAAGAGCCCAGTTTGAATGCCTCCCTTCTAAAACCAATAATTATGGAGTCGCCAGACAGAAAATCCATCCTAAAGCTTCATGGGACCAGCGACGGACCCTCGCTATGGTAAATCGTCAATGTAAGGGTTCATCCCTTGGCCCAGGTGGGCCACAAATCCATGCCCCCATACAAAACCCCGCCATTCTCTCCTATCATGCACCTTTATTCTCACATTCTCTGCCAAACTCACATTTCTCTCCTTCAGATATCTGGTTCACTGACTTTAATCGACTTTCTCTGGTCTCCCCAGCCGGTCGGTTCTCAAATACATTTGAATGTTATACATCCAGCTAAATCATCTGACTATCATTCATCTCTTTCCATGTACCAAACGATTTCTAAATATACTTACTTTATTCTTCATTTACCCTTTCTTCACACTGGCCACGTAAACTCTCTAATACGTTCATTCCCATTTTATCAATTCTTTTCCTCACACCTAGTATGCTCCTAAGATTGTCCATCTGAATACATTGGAACTTTTAGATCTATATTTTATTCCAGATCATAGTCTCACTACCATACACAGGTAACAACATTACCCTCATGTAAGATTCTAGCGCACTCAAGACTTAGTCCTCTTGCATTCACCAAAGATTTAATTGTACCCAGCAACCTTCCTTACATTCACAACTTTCTACTACATTCTGCATCGTTCCTTCTCTCATCCAACACATACTTAAATATTTAAATCCTGTGACACTCTGTTGCTCCAGCCAAGCTCACCATCTAACAAAACTTCTTACACTGAGGACTGTCCCTACCTACAAACTACAACCTTATTTATCCATGTTTACTTTCAAACCTCCCTTTTACACACACTTCCTGCCAAATCTCTCTACCAATCCTCTCTCAAACTCTCTTCAGATTCGCCACACAGAACCAAATCTATCCGCATATAATAGGTAGGGCACATAATATTAATATAAAACTGTACTAAAACCCCGAAATCAAAAATAAACGACCCCCCATGTATATACAAAATCCCCATAATTGCAACAATCATTATTTCGGTGAAACCAGATTTCAAATGCAGAAAATCCCAGCATAAACATGATCTAAAAACAGACACATAATGAAAACTCTGTCTTAACACACCATAGATTCAATAACAACTATCACATTAATATTAATAATATGTCTATCATTCGTATGACATAAACATACAAATCAGAAAAATCTGCGAAACATTTGCAAATACAATTTCCACCTTAAACTGACCGCCCTTTGGAATCAAACTAAAGACTATATAGAACAATATCATGAAGTAGTCGCATTCTACAAAATATCTTAGATAACCAACTTCCTCAGAACTAAATAGAATCACATAGAAGAAAGTTTTTCGCCTTGTTTAATTGTCAAAGCTCGAAGAAGGTCATGTTGCAACAATGACGAAAGCTCGCAAATGTATATAAGTTTTAAATTGTGTTTTATGTGTTTTTAAATATAAAATATATTTCTCTCTCTCTCTCTCCCTCTCTCTGCAGTCTAAATGGCAAGCACGCATACATGCAGGGATATATATATATATCTATATATATATATATATATATATATATATATATATATATATATATATATATATCTTTTTAATTCTTTCTTTCTTACCTTCCTCTTCTCCCAAGATTGGGGGTAAGGTGCTATACAATCGGAAAAGAAAAAGCAGTAGGAGAATATGATAAACGTCGAAAAGAAAGCCCAGCCTTACCGCCTCCTCTGTACCATTAATTGTAGAGCTCGTCATGCATAGAAAATCTAATTTAGAGCATCATGGGACTATGACGACCTCACTATGGTAATCGTCAATGTAAGGGCTCATCCCCTGCCCAGGTGGGCCACAACCATGCCCCATACAGAACCTCACGCATTCTCCTATCATGTACCTTGTTTCCTTTAGCCTCTACAACCTACATTTCTCTCTCCTTCAGACATCTGGGTTCACTGACTCAATCCACTTTCTTCGGTCTCCCAGCCGGTCTGTGGTCTTCAACACACCTCCACTACTATGCATCCGGCTCAATCCAACTGATTTCATTCATCCTTTCCATGACCAAACCATCTCACTATTACTTTCATTTATTCTCTCTATTTCACTCTCTTCTTCAATTCACACCACTCTCTAATATTGCCATTCCTCACTCTTTATTAATTCTTTTCACACCAAGCTGCCCCTAGATTGTCCATCTGAACACATTGAACTTTAGATCTATACTCTTATTCAGACAGTAGTCTTACTACCATACACAATATAGGGTAACACATACCCTCGTGCTAAGATTATGCACTTCAAGACTTAGTCCTTTTACATCTACTAAGGATTTAATTGCACCCAGCAACCTTCTCCTGCAGCATTCACAACTTTCTACTACACTCTGCATCATCCGTTCCCTTCGCATCCAACACCACACAAATCCAACACACATACCCTAAATATTTAACTCAGACACTTTGCTCCAGCTGCTCATCTAACATAATCTCACACTGGGAGAGGACTGTCCTCACTACAACCATAACCTTACTCTTTCTTATCTGCGTTTACTTTCAGACCCTCCCTTTACATACCCTGCCAAATCTCTCCACCAATCCTCTCAAACCCTCTTAGATTCGCCACACAGGACCAAACCATCTGCATGGGCCAGGTAGGCAAATCTCCACTCCCTCCATCTCTCCATCATTCTAAATACCATTTCCTGCCATCTCACTCCTCGGAATTCTTTCTATAACCCATCTATACATGCATTGAATAAATCCAAGGAGACATAACACAACCCTGTCTCACCCGCCATTAATCCTAAACCAATCACCATTGACAATATTTATTTTTACATTATCGCTTGATTATCGTCATACATACTTTTGATTTTATCTAGAAGCCTACCACTAAATACTCCATATATATCACTACCTTGGCAAAGCTTCCCTATTAACTTTATCATACGCCTGTTGGTTGGAAATCGATAAAACCTAAATATAATTTATTCTATTTTCTCACCTCATTTTCTCAATCATTTGTTATATATATATATATATATATATATATATATATATATATATATATATATATATATTATTATTATATATATATATATATATATATATATATATATATATATATATATATATATATATATATATATATATATATATAATATTATATAGTAATATATATACTGTATACGGAAATCGAAATTCAAAATTACAATTATTCCCATAAACTCTCATGATAAAGATGCCAAATACTATTTATTTTGTGATTAATTAATGTAGAAACATCCTGCACATCCCCATTTTCAAAAGAGGATGGCGGATGTCAATCAGGTGAGGATAAAACCTGCAATGCATGCGGATGTCAGCGTCCATCAATTAATATATATATATATATATATATATATATATATATATATATATATATATATATATATATATATATATATATATATATATATATATATATATATATGCGGATGATTTGGTTCTGTGTAGTTGTGAATCTGAAGAGAGTTGAGAGGATTGGTAGAGAGATTTGGCAGGGTGTGTAAAAGGAGGATTTGAAGTGCAGTAGAGAGGAGTAAGGTTAAGGGCTGTGGAGGAGGACAGTCTCTGTGAAGTTACTGTTAGATGGTTATATGGAACAAGTGTCTGAGCTTAAATATTTAGGATATATGTTGGATGAAAAGGAATTGATGATGCAGAGTTAGTAGGAAGTTGTGAATTACAGAATCGTTGTGGATGTAAAGGACTGTCTTATGTGTTAGGTTCACATGAGGGTATGTTGAAACCTGTGTTAATGTATAGTAGTGAGACTATGGTCTTGAATAAGAGAGACCAAGTTCACTTGTCTGACAGACAATCTTAGGGTGGGTTAAGAGGAGAAGAATTGATAAAATGAGGAATGAACGTATTAGAGAGTTATGTGGTGTGAAGAAAGGGGTAAATGAGAGAATAAATGAAAGAACGTTGAGATGGTTTGATCATGTGGAAAGGGATGAATGATAGTCAGTTGGTTAAGCAGAGATGTATAGTGGTGAGTGTTATGGGAATCGGGCTGGGAGGACCGAAGAAAAGTGGATTGAGTCAGTAAGGAATGTTTGGAGGAAAGAAATGTGAGTTTAACAGAGGCGAGAATAAAGGTGCATAATAGGAGTGAATGGCGGGGTTTTGTGAGGGATGGTTGTGGGCCTAATTGGGGGCTAGGTGAACTTTGGCACTTGATGATATGCCAGTGAGGGTCCGTCGCGGTCCGTGAAGCTTCTAGGTGGATTTTTCTGACTGCGACGAGTTCTCACTAATTAAGAGGGCGGTAGGGCTGGGCTTTCTTTTCGACTTATGTCATATTCTTCTAATACTTTTCTGTTTCCGGTGCATATCACGCGCCTTACCCCCAGTCTTGGGGAAAAGAGGTGGATGATGATGATATTAAAAAAATCGGAGTATCTTAAGTTTTACCCTTAGCTAATCCAAGATCAAAGGAGCCTCCATCATCCAACGTGCCAGACTTTATAAGATCCAAACCTCGTTTCTTCTCTTTGATTGGGCTGCCCAAGAGATCTAAAATAAAAAAAAAATTAAAAAATTAAAAAAAAAAATTGTTTTTTTTTAGAAATAAAGGTTTTTAGAGCACTTGTACAGATGTCGTCACAGCTCATAAAAGAGCGGCGATACGCATCTAGATAACCAACGAGGGGGACGACACCAGTGGTGTACGCATTGGGGTGGGTGGGGGTGGAGGGCAACAGTCCCCTGAAATTTTGAGAAACTCAAAATCTTATCAATATTCTCAAATATTGAAAACTAGTGAAAAGCAGAAAAACTGGTATTCTGGAAAATTCGTAGCCCCCACCCCAAACACATCCGAAAAAAACTCAAGTGGACGACACATAGTCAAAACGAAAAGAATTGGCTATGGAGAGAGCATATTTTAGAAGAATTACAAAAAGAAGCAAGAACAAAGCTTACCTCCTGAATCTGGGTTATCCAAATCAATAACGTTGAGGGGCAATTTGGAAAGAACCTCCAATGCAAGAGTTGGGCATCCAGAAAATAAATGGGCATGAGCAGTTGTGAAATAAAGGCATCTTTCCTGGGGGGTCATACTACTCTCATAGAGAGCCTTTTTATCCATTGTTTCATGGCCAGCACCAAGTCTGAAAAGGTATATGTTAGAATAGCATTATAGCAATTTAAGGCAAATTTACGGAAAATCAACATCCGCATATTATTTTAACGGAAAGGAATACAAAATTCTACTAAAATTTCTCAGCTTCTACTTACGAGTACTATATTTTTTTTATTAGGTATGTGAGGGAACAGAGACAAATACAGTAAGTCCATAATAAAGAAGGGTACATCAGATAAGGTTAGTAATTAAAGCCCTGATAAGTGGGGTTTTAGGCAGTGAAAATGATTTAAGTAAATCTGTATTTCCTATTTTACAGACACTTGCCTAAATGTTATAATAAATTATTTAATCTATAAGAACCTATGGAAATAGAATCTATTTGTAAATAGAAGGAAAGAAAACTTATGGGAAATAAGTTGTTGTCAAAAGTACTATTCTTTTGTTGATGTAGATATTCTATTCGGAGAGGGATAGATAGACTTGGCTGTTGGTTGGGAAAATAATATTTGATAAATTTAATTAGTCATTTTTTCTCCTTTTCAGCAAAAAGCAAAAACAGATAAATAAAAATTATTGTAGTATATTTTTATATTTGTTTATAATTTTCATAAGTAATATATAGATAAAAATAAAGAAATAATATTTAAGATTATAAAAAAGTAAAATAAAATATAAAAAATAAAAAACAAAAGGAAGAAACATAATAATAACAGGAAGATAAATGATATGAAAAAGTAAAGAAAAATGGACTTAAAAGAAGAGAAAAACAATCTCAAATTTACAACAAAAATGATAAAGGACACCAAATAATTAGTACATCTTCAATTACAAATAAACATGTAATGATAAGCTAAATTTACTTTAAACATTTTATATACAATATTATCTGATCTTATTAAGAGTGTATTGCTGTCTATTTAATTGTTTTGCATTACCCATTTAATTGAAAGAAACAAGAGAAACTCTCAAATTACCTAAATGAAAATTCTAAATGTTTTGCTAGAAGAAAGAAAAAATGAATTTAATAATACCTAAATTTAGTGGAAAAAAAGAAGAATCTTTGAAGTAATACTTATTAATTAAAAGTACTTGCAGAGAAGTATCTCAGGAAAAGGAAAAACAAAACTAGCACAAATAATAGGAGGTTAAGCAGGTGAACCACTAGAAGTATTTACCTGATGAAATGAAGAAGAAATAGGGAAGGAAGATAAATGGAGTAGAAAATATTTATAAATACAATTAAAGAAAGATATAGTAGAAATAAAGAACAAGAAAGTTATCTTAAAGTACAAAAACTGTTGAATATGCAACAAAGGAAAGGAGAATCTTTCAGAGAATATGTATCAAGGTATGATAAAGCAAAAAGAGATTGTGAAAAACTGGACGACATTAAAATAAGTGAAAAGGTACATTCATACCAACTGATTAGTAACTCTAATATGAAGGACATGGAAAGAAAGTTAATATATAAATAAGATTGAAGCGAATTCAAAACAAATATTCCTAACAACTTAAAGAATCAATTGTAATATGTGGAATCAGATGTGAAATCGTAGAAAAAGAAGGCACTATGGTAAAATTGCAGATATAATAATAATAAAATTCTGCTAAATTTGTAAATACAAAAATCATAACACTGATGAATGTTACTGGTGAAGAGAAAGAAAGTTTAATTTCAATAAATGTGGTATTTGTTGAAAACGTAATAATCATAAAACAGAAGATTGTTATTGGAATGAAGAATATAAGGCCGCATTGAGAAAAGTAAAAATGAAATACACTTTTGAAAAAAATTGTAAAGAAAATTGTAACAAAGAGAAGAAAAAATAAAAAAAATCTATATTTTTCATTAGAAAAAAATAATTGAAAAACAATATTTGGAAAGAAATTACCTCCATGATTTGATACAGAAAAGGAAGGAAAGAATAAATGGTTTAGAAAGGGAATTAGTAGAAAGAAAAATAAATAGAACATTTTTCAATAATGAAGAATATACTGACTCTAAAGAAATTAAATATCAAGATGTAATGGCATTATAGACTACAGAAGTATAGAAACAGTTAATTGTGAGAATTATTATTAACAAAAACTGATTAGTGCGATAACTGATGAGGAATTTAAAATATATAAAGACACAAGTATTGTTTAAAAATAATTGTTTTATATTTTGAAAAACAGAATATAAAAATAAAAAGAAATATTATTGCCTTGTAAAATCAAAGGAAAGAGTTTTGATTTAAAAATCAATGTAATGGAGGGTGAAATACCTTTATTACTTGGGTAAATCAGCCTATTGGAAAAGAATGAAATTAAAAATTGATCTAGTAAATGGAACTGTTGACATTTGTGATTTGGAATCTAAAGAAAGTGCAAACCTTTGATAAGGAAGGAGACATTCCTGCATATTATTGAATAAAAAACAAAAACAAACATGTTGGATAAGTCTATTTTAAAGAAAAATATATAAAGAGAGATTGAAAAGAAAAAATTGAAAAAAAACTACATAGACAATTTGCCCATTGTGGAACAGAAAATTATTTAAAACAATAAAAAATGCTAATGAAAACAAGTAAATGAAGAAGATTTTTGGAATCATGTAAGAAAAGAATTGGAGGAAATTGTGAGAGAATGTGAAATATGTAAAAAATATAAGCAAAACTCTACCAAGACCTGTGGTAGGTTTGCCATTAGCAAGTAAGTTTAATGAAATAATTTCAATTAGATGTTGGTGAAATATTGAGGAATAATAAATTTTAGTAAGTAATAGACCATGCAAACAAAGATATACACAGCAGTTATCCGGTTTAAAAAAATAAAACCAGTAAAGAAATTATAGAAAGTGTTAATGAAAAATAGGATTATATATTTTGGAGAGTCCTAATGGCATTATGTTATGATGCAGGAAGAGGAAATTCAAAATGAAGATATGGCAAACTTTTACTACAAAACATGAATATCAGCATTAATGAGTACGGCTGCAGAAAGCCCATGGAGTAATGGTTTATGTGAAAAGGTAGTAGGGTTACTTTAAAGAATCATTATACAAGTTAAAACAAGAAGGGACATGTACAGAAAGAATAGATGGCCATGGGCAATTTTTGCTAAAAATGGACTAGCAAATTACTTGGGATATGCACCGAATCAGCTTGTTTTTTGAAGAAATATAGGAAACCACAACATAGTAGATTGTGAATAAGCGAATAATAAGTGAAAAGAGAGAGATACTGATGACATGATTAAAGAATTATTAGATACAATAGATCCATGCTAGAAAAATACATATAGAAAATGAAAGTTCAGCGTTGTCTATAAAACGGGCATTGAGAAGTCAAATAAGAGAACACATGGTGTCAAAAGTATATTAAATATAGGTGAAGCAAGTATATTACAAAAGAAAACATTGATAAAGAATGGAGAGGACCAGCTAAAATAATGTGTGTAGATGAAAAACCGATCATAGTAAAAACTAAAGGTACTTTAGAGCTGTATCAAAAGTTCATTCAACAAGAATTCAAAAAAGTAGATTAAATGAAAATAAAGAACTTGAAGATAAAGAAGATGAAAATGATGAATATGGAAGAAGAAAAGAAATGAAATCATGATCAAAAAACTAAATTGAATTGTAATGAAAATAATATGGTCAAATTTAATTATGGATGATGAAACTGATTAATGAAAATGAAAATCAAACTGAAGATGAAGAAGGAGAAGAAATGGGCAACTCTCATGCAATAAATATGAAGAAATAGATCCAAAAAATGTGAAAACTGGTAAAATACTATGAAATGAAACTTAAAAAATAATGAAGATATATTAAATTGTTTATGTTATTAGTAGAGCTGGCAAAGCAACTAGTAAAAAATATAATAAATGTTATAACATACACAATTTGAATACAAATAGAATATATGATATACATTTGAAAGAATTTGAAAAATATATGAATTAGATGTAATGAAAATGAAGAAAATAGCGAGGAAGAATCGTTGGATGCAAGTGAGGAGATAATAGATGAAATAGATAAGGAAGATGAAGAGGTAAATCAAAGTTATTATAATCATTCTAATGAAGAAATTAAACAAGCCAAAATGATCAAATATAAAATTGGGACGCATGTTCCATTGGAGGATCAAGGAACACCCGACAAATAAGTTACGTTCCTAATTTATTGTAGTTTACCTTGGGGTTGTAATTACGTGAAAGACATATAGATTACAGTATTCAACGTTTTATTAATGGTGTTCTTATATGCGTATATTTTTTATGTATATAACAGTATTTAGTTTAACTTATGAAAACTCTGCTTTGAAATATATTTATTACATTTACCTTAATATGTGTGTATAAAAATTAACGAGCCAACCTGTGATATTCTGTTGGGATGGTTAGTACCACCTTTGGATTACAAGATGCTGCTCGAGATGCGTATCTTATCACTTGAAAAACAATAATTAAGTTAGGTCGTAAACTAACAGTCAAAATGGAACCAACAATTATTTATAATGAAGAGATTCATATATACTAGAAGGATTACTTATGTACACATGTAAGATGATAATTTATGGGCTAGGGAAGTAAAAAATTTTTTGAAAACACATATAATAAATAAATTAAAAAAAAACATTTTGAAAAAGGAAGGAAGGTAGTTCAGTGAATCATTTAAATATTTAGGAGTTCAGTTATGTCAGGAAGAAGACATGATAATGATGGAGAAAAATAGTTACTGGGAGAAGATTAAAATAATGAAAATAAAAAACAAAAGAAAAAGAAACTTAATAAAAAATAAAAAGAATACCAACAATTAATAGGAAAATTAAATTTTGGATGCCAACAAATCCAAGACCAGATTTAGCCTTATATAGTTAGTAAAATGAGACAACGGGAAAGAAAAAGAAACCTAATATTTAAGATTATAAATAACTTCATAGAATGATAAAAAAATACGAGAAATGAATTAAATCTCATAAAAATAAATAATGAGAAAATTGAGAAATTAATAACATATTGTGATTCATCATTTGCTAATAGAGAAGGAGATAAAACTCAACTAGGATGTATAATTTTTGCTGTGGATAAAAAAGGAAAAATGATACCCATAATGTGGAAATCAAATAAATCAAAGAAAGTTAATCATTCAGTCATACAAGCAGAGGCAAATAGTTTGCTTGAAGGCATAGAACAATCACTATATATACAAAACCAATGTCAGCCGGGAAGAACATTATAATAAGGATATAACCATATAATCTAAGAAAAACGGTATAATCAGACAAATTAAAAAGATACTCTAATGTCAGAAAGACAATCAAAAATTAAAAGTATGAGAATTATAATATCAGCAATAAGAGAATATTTAAATAATCAAGAAGTACACAAAAAAGAATGGGTGAACAGTAATGATCAATTTGCTGATATATTCACCAAAGAATTACATAATAAAAAAATGAAAAATGTAATCTCTAGAAGAGTGAAGGATGAAAAAGAAAATAAAACAGCAAATAAGAACTTCTTCAAATGTAAGATGACAAAAAACAAATTTAAAGAAGCAGAGAGGGGGAAGAATGATAAATTCAATTAGTCATTTTTTCTCCTTTTCAGCAAAAAGCAAAAACAGATAAATAAAAATCATTGTAGTATATTTTTATATTTGTTTATAATTTTCATAAGTAATATATAGATAAAAATAAAGAAATAATATTTAAGATTAAAAAAGTAAAATAAAATATAAAAAATAAAAAACAAAAGGAAGAAACATAATAATAACAGGAAGATAAATGATATGAAAAAGTAAAGAAAAATGGACTTAAAAGAAGAGAAAAACAATCTCAAATTTACAACAAAAATGATAAAGGACACCAAATAATTAGTACATCTTCAATTACAAATAAACAGGTAATGATAAGCTAAATTTACTTTAAACAATATTGATGAAATATTATTAAACCTTATTAAGAGTGTATTGCTGTCTATTTAATTGTTTTGCATTACCCATTTCTTTTTAAGAAAGAAAAATAACTAACAAATTAACCATATCACATTTCTAACTTTATCTCTCACTATTATAAACTCGTTTCATCAATATTATTGCTGCGCCATCATTTTTGTTCAGGTAACTGCATTTTTTTTGTATAACCCTATTGTGTATTAACTCAGTTTATTATAACAGTTTTTTAACGGGAATTTTATAGATATATCAAGATGGGAGGTTCAGATGATTATAGAAAAACGAGGGAGAAAGAGATGATACAGTAGAATAAGTATAGTAGCTGTCCAAGATTCAGGGGTGAGGATGATGATGAGTTCGAGGTGTGGTTGGATAGAGTAAGAGCGTGGGAAACATATGTAGATGGAATTGCGAGGTTTCCAGGAATAGAAGTGAAGTTAAGTTTGGGAGGAGATGCCTTTAAGGTAATCAGAGGAATACCAGATGAAAAACTGAAAGAGAAAGGGGGCGTAGGTTTGATCGTGGAATCACTGAAGGGAGTATATGGGAGAAATTTGGTGAGTGATAGGTTCAATAGATTGAGATTTTTGTTTAACATTCAAAGGAAGAAAGAAGAGAATATGCGAGCATACATCCAGAGGTTTAAGGGAATTTATGAGGATTGTGAGAAGGCTGGAGTGACTGTAGGAGGTTATCTATTACTGGATAGATCTGGGTTGGAAGAAACAAAGAAACAGTTAGTGTTAGCCTCAGTGGGAACTGAGAGTATAACTTTCGTAAATATGAAAGAGTTGTTACAGAGAATATTTGCCGAGAGAGAAGAGGGGGAATGACATAAAAGAAAGGAAGAAAGAAGTTCACCTGTACAAGTACAAAATTAGGAAGAAAGAGGAGTGAGAAACTGGGGAGTTGCTAGGGGGACTACACACACAACACACACTACATACAACAGAAGAGAACAAGCACAAAGGAAGAACCCAATCAGGTGGGGAAGAGTAACACAGTGTCTGATTTGTAAATCTGAATACCACTATGCATATAATTGTCCAAACAAAAAAGAGTGGGCTGGGAATGAGAGTGAAAGAGAGAAAAAGGAGGATGGAAGAGAGAGAGTGTATTGGGAGGATATAAAAGAAGAGAATGATTGGTCCGAAAATATTGAAGGGATTCTAGATACTGGTTGCGTAGCAACCATTTGTGGCGAGAAGTGACTAGGAAAGGTGTTAGTGAATATAAGTAGGGATGACGTGAAGAGAATGAATAAGAACAAGAATACATAAAAGGCAGTATGTATTTGGGGAAAGTACAGTATGAGGCCTTAAAGCGTATAGATACCATGTAGAGGTAGGGGGAATTTAAATTGGCATTAGGATATAAAGTTTGTAGGGGAAATCCCATGGATTATACTAGGGAGGACAGACTATGAAAAAAAATGAAAGTTCGGATTAGATTTAAGTGAGAAGAAAAAAGTTATGGTTTGGATTTAGGTAACACAACTCTACACTATAAAACCGTAAGACATATTAGAGTAGGATAAATTCACACTAGCTTTAGAAAGTAATCAGAACTGGATGTGATATGGTAAGGTATAAAAGGATTGGTTTTAGAACCAAAGGGAAGAAAGAATGAAGTTATTGAAGGTTACAATCTACAATTCGGTCAGGGAATTGGGAAAAAATATGAAGATGAAAACACAGCATATCATAACGAGGAGGGTATGAGTGTAGAAGAGATAATAAAGGAGATAGAGGAGTTAAAGGAAATATTGTAACACCTGTAGGGTTTTGCTTAAGTATAAATGGACACCAGCAGACCAGTAGTTGGCTGCCCTTCCAAAGCCAAAGATTTAATTGAAGTGTAGCAATGGATTGTGGATATAAAGGAAAATGTTTTCGTTTGTTGGGTAGATGTCGCAACAAGCGTTTGTCAGGGAAACATGGATTTAAGAAATTAAGAAAGGGGAAGTAATATCAGAGAAAGTATTAGATAAGTGGATTAGTGTATTTGGGGCACCAGAATGTTTATTTTCTGATAACGGGTTAGAATTCAATAACAAAGAGATGAGAAATTTAAGCGAAAAATTCGGTATAAAAATGAGATGTACGGCTGCGGAGAGTCCATGGAGTAATGGGATATGTGAGAATCTAATAAGACTTGTGAAGGAGAATATGAGAAAGTTGGAAGAGGAGGTAACCAATTTAGAAATATGCCTCAAGTGGACTATTGCAGCCAGGAATAGCCTATCAATGAAGGGTGGTTATGCTCCTAATCAACTGGTATTCGGTAGAAATTTAGGTGTACCAACAATTGAGGAAGGGAAGAGGAAAATTAGTATGTTGGAGAAAGGAACTGAAGGTGATCTCATAAGAGACACACTGACTGGATTACATCTAGCTAGAGAAATACATATAAAAAGAGAATCAGAGGATAGAATAAGAAGAGCCATGTTAGAAAACGTCAGGGAACATAAATTAGAAGAAGCTCAGATAGGAGAAGAAGTATACTATAAGAGGGAAAATGAAAAGAAATGGCGAGGACCAGCGAAGGTGATAGGGAGAGACGGGAAAGTAGTAATAGTAAAACATGGAAGCTCAGTGCGTTGGGTAAACAGAGTTCATATCACAAGAATACAAGCCGAAACTACTATTGAAAATAAAATCGAATCTCGTGAGGATAAAGAGGAATTACTGGAGAAGGAGAAAAGAGGTAAGGTAAGGAAGAGAAAGCAAATATATGAAAGTGAATCAGATAGCGAAGAAGAGAATAGTATATACAGGGACATTCAAAAGAAAAAAGAGGAAATAAAAGAGAAAATAGATGAAAGGAAAATCAATAGAAGAGGCTTTAAAGAGAGCGGGAAAGGTCATAGATATGGCAAATAGATGAGGGAAAGAAGTGCCAGATTTGAGATATTTGCGAAGGGCCAGCGAAGCAGAAAAGCAGGTAAAAAAATATAGTCCTAAAGCTACAAACATAATCGATTATAGAAACAGGAGAGAAGGAGTGGGTGGATTTAAGATATTATCCAGGAATAATGGATCTACCAAATGAGTCTGAGGAATCCCAAAAACCGGAGAAACAATCAGAAGTCAAAGAAATTAGCGAAAATGAAGGGGAAGAAAGACAGAAACTGAAGAAGAGAGTTTTTATTTCGAAAATACAAAGGAAAAAGTGGAAATGGAACAACAACAGGAGGCAAAAAGACGGGAATTAGAGAGTTGGAAAGAAAACAATGTCTATAAAGAAGCACATTGGACGGAATGGAAAGGAAAGAAAGTTATGAATACGAGATGGGTTATGACAGAAAAGGACATTGAAGGAAGGCACGGTTGGAAGGCTAGATTAGTAGTGAGAGGTTTTGAAGAAAAAGGGAAGGATTTAGTCACTGATGCCCCGACATGTGCTACTGAAACTCTAAAACTATGTATTGCAATTATGGGGCGTTATGGATGGTCATGCAAAAGCATGGACATTAAAACCGCATATCTCCAAGGAGATGAATTGCAAAGAGAAGCATACATCAAACCACCAAAGGAGGCACAGAGCGGGAGCGTGTGCAGACTTAATATGGGGGCTTACGGGTTAAAAGATGCAGCAAGAATTTGGTATGAGAAGTTGGTGAAGGTGATACAGGAGACGGGGGGAAAACAGAGTTTTCTTAATCCTACCATCTATAGATGGAGAAGGAGGAATCAATTAATAGGTGTTATGTGTTCACACGTAGATGACTTACTATATGGGGGAACAAAAGAATTTGAAAGAGAAGTGATAGGGAACTTAAAGAGACATCTAAAAATCGGTAATGAAGAAGAGGGATGTTTTAAATACATAGGGGTAGAGATAGAGGAACGGGAGGGGTATATTGTTCTTAGTCAGAATAATTACATCAAAGAAATAAAAAAGGACATGGAGATATATGGAAAGATTAAGAATGATAGAGTGTTAGGAAATAATGAGATGACAAGGTTCAGGTCTCATATAGGTAAGCTTAATTGGGTAGGGCAACACACTAGACCAGACATATTTGAGAGGTAAATTCAGTGTCATTATCAGTTAGAATACGATTGGGTACTTGAGGAAAAAATGAAAGAATTTGATGTTTTAGCAAGGGTGAGAAAGAAAGAAATGAATATGCGGATGGACAAACTGAAGGGAAGAAAGTTAGAGTTCGAGATATTTACAGATGTATCGTTTGGTAATGTAGAAGGTATGAAATCACAGATTGGATATTTGATTGGAATAAAAGATGAATTGGGTAATAGATGTCCGTTGTTTTGGAAATCTGGAGTTGCAAAAAGGATAGCAAGGTCAACAATAGAAGCAGAGACCTTGGCCTTGAATGAGGGGATTGATACTGGAATGTATTTGAGAGAATTATGGACAGAGGTAACAAATGAAGGGATAGAGATAAGAGTGAAAGTGGACAGTAAGACACTGATAAATGCTTTAGGGTCTACATCTGGTGTATTGAATAAAAGATTGAGAATTGATATAGGTTGTTTAAAAGAAAGATTAGAAAAAGGAGAAGTAAAAGAGATTGAATGGATACCTACGGAGAAACAAGTAGCAGATGTGTTAACAAAAGAGAGAGTAAATGGAAAAAACATTAAACATTATATGGAAGGAGGGGACAAAGAGTAAAAGGACCTCTACTCCTAGATTATTATTATTATTTTGTTTTTATTAGGTATGTGAGGGAACAGAGACAAATACAGTAAGTCCATAATAAAGAAGGGTACATCAGATAAGGTTAGTAATTAAGCCCTGATAAGTGGGGTTTTAGGCAGCGAAAATGATTTAAGTAAATCTGTATTTCCTATTTTACAGACACTTGCCTAAATGTTATAATAAATTATTTAATCTATAAGAACCTATGGAAATAGAATCTATTTGTAAATAGAAGGAAAGAAAACTTATGCAACAAAAATGATAAAGGACACCAAATAATTAGTACATCTTCAATTACAAATAAACAGGTAATGATAAGCTAAATTTACTTTAAACAATATTGATGAAATATTATTAAACCTTATTAAGAGTGTATTGCTGTCTGTTTAATTGTTTTGCATTACCCATTTCTTTTTAAGAAAGAAAAATAACTAACAAATTAACCATATCACATTTCTAACTTTATCTCTCACTATTATAAACTCGTTTCATCAATATTATTGCTGCGCCCATCATTTATCGGCTGTTAACTGCATCTTTTTTGTACCTGTGGTGAGAAGTCAAAAGCTTCATTATCTATTAACAAACGCACAAGAAAAAACATAATTGTTCTCCTAACAAGCATACTATATATATATATATATATGTATAATATATCTATATATATATATATTATATATATATATATATTATATATATTATACTATATATATATAATATATATACTAATATTATATATTAATTATATATAAATAATATATAAGTATTAGGTATATATATATATATATATAATTATATATAATATATATAATATATATATATAGTATATATATACTAATATACTATATATAAATATATATATATATATATATATACTATACTATTATATATATATATATATATATACTATATATATATATATATATATATAATTATATATATTCATTATATATTATATATATATAATTAGTATATATATATATATATATATATATATATATATATATATACTATATATATATATATATTACTATATATAATATATTATATATATATATATTATAAATAATATTATATATATATATATATAATATATATATCATGATATAATATATATATATATATATATATATATATATAATTATATATATTATAATATATATATAATATATATCTATATATATACATATAATATGATATATATATATATACTATATATATATATATATATATATATATATATATACTATATATATATATATATAATATATATAGAGTTAATATGTAACAAGTTATGGCAGTCATTTAGTTATATTATGTGCTTTGGTGCGTAGGCTGTCTGAATGGAATCAAAGTAGGTATGACGATAGTGAAGCGTGTTGTAAGAATATATAGGAGTCAATGTGATTCGGTTTAGGATTAATCAGCGGGATGAGACAGGGTTGTGTTATCTCCTTGGGTTATTTCAATGTGGTATATGGATGGGGTTCATGAAGAATTTACGAGGCGTGATAATGACAATAAGGCAGGAAAATGGTGTTAGAATGATGCCCGAGACCATGGAGAGGAACAGCTGGAGGGTGCCCCCTACCCTTACTGGTATGCGGTAATTATTGGTTCGACTGTGGCAGAAGTCTGAGAGAGTTTTGAGAGGATTTGGTGGAGAGATTGGGTCAGAGTATGTAGAAAGGAAAGGCGTCTGAAAGAACGCTACCGATAATGAGTAAGTGATGGTTGTGAGTGAGACGATAGTCGTCTCGTGTGAAGTTATGTTAGATGAAGCAGCTGGAGCAAGTGTCGGAGTTTAAATATTAGATATGTTGGATGAACGGGAACGGATGATGCAGAGTTGTAGTAGGAAAGTTGGTTGGAAATGGCAGGAAGGTGGCTGGTGCAATTAAATCGTTGCGTGAATGTAAAGGGATAAAGTCTTGATGAGGGCGCTAGAGTCTTACATGAGGGCATTTTGTTACTGTGTTATTATATGGTAGTGAGACTATGGTGCCGCTGTGTTAATAAGAAAGAATAGATCTAAAGGTTCAATGCTGTTCAGATGGACAATCTTAGGAGGATGCTAGGTGTGAAAAGAATTATTAAAGTGAGGAATGAACGTATTGAGAGTCGTGTGCCTGGTGTGAAGAAAGGGTGTAAATGAAGAGAATAACCATGAAAGTATGTTGGGATTGGTTTGGTCATGTGGAAAGGATGAATGAAAGTCGTTTAAGCGGATGTATAGTGGAGGGTGTGGTTGGCAACCGACCGGCTGGGGAGACCGAAGAAGAAGTGGATTGAGTCGGTGAATATACGAATGTCTGAAGGAGAGAAATGTGAGTTTGTCAGAGGCGAGAATAAAGGTGCGTGATAGCGAGAGAATGGCGGCGGTTTGGTTATGGCGCACATTGGTTGTGGTCCACCGGGCCAGGGATGAACCCTTACATTAGCACGATTTACCTATAGTGAGGGTTCCGTCGCTGGTCCAATGATGCTTTAGGGTGGATTTCTGCTCTGTGACGAGTTCTACTAATTAATGGTACAGAGGCGGGGGGTAAGCTGGGCTTTCTTTTTCGACGTTTGTCATTTCCCTTACTGCTTTGCTTTCTCGATGCTTGTAAGCACCTTACTCCAATCTGGGGCAAAGAGGAGGGAAGAAAGAAAGAAAGAATAGTTATAGATATAATAACAAAAAATAATATACACATAATAATATATATATATATATAGTATATTATATAATATATATATATAATACTACTAATAATATTAATATATATATATATAGTATATACACTATATAATATATATAATATTAAGCTATATATGATTAACAATTTGCTGACCGCTTGATCAATGACGATTGGTAAGTAAATTTATATGGACCATATGATGCAAGACCATTAATGGTCAACAATATATATTTTAAAATTTTAACAATTTATAATATAAATAAGGAATCTAATTAAACTGCTTCCAACCTTCATATCTCTATCTTTAACATGTGGTACATACCCATATAAGGAACCGCCAATAATACATAAAAAAAGTTTTTCCTGTATTCCCGATTAAACATTTTTGCTCTTGTTATCTAATATTTCTACATAATTATTAAAAATATATATTATCAATATTATATAATAATACGACAACAACAATAAATAGTTATAATACATTAATAATATAAAAATAATAATAATAATAATAATAATAATAATAATAAAGCACAAAAAATAATGAACAAGCACAAAAAGAAAAATAAATTCACAACATTCTGGGAATCTCAAAAGCACTCCCCCCAAAAAAGACAAACAACATAAATATATATCCCCATCTCAGCTTCTCCCAGGTAGGAAAATCCATTATTCAACCGACTAAAAAGGCATCAATATAAAAGATCTCAATTCATCGTCGTCTTCATCATAAATCTGCCTATATGAAATCAAAAGGTAAGAATTATTAAGAATTATTTTTTAATACAGATTTTTGTTTAATCATTTTGTTTGCATTTTAATGTGATGATGAAAAGAGTTATCAGCATATCAATACCCGATCCTTCGAGGACCAAACCATTGTGGAAAAAGACCTACTGATAACGTTGCCGAGTCATACATTCCGCCAACTCTCTCTAGGATACTCCTTTAGCCGACAAACATAACTCAGGTGGATTGGGTAATGAAATTTATTTGTGGATACTGTGCTAGGGATATACTAACAGATACGATTATTCGGCCTATACTAAGCAATCAACTTATTATAATGAAAAAGTTGTCGAATAACTTTTTAAAGCCCAAAAAATAGAATCTTCAACCACATGAAGTCACCTTACAAATTGGTCCTAACACAAATCCTCCCCATAAATTAACAATAAACAACAAAACAAAGTATGGCTTTGACAAATATCCGCGCATTTCTCAACTTTTAGATTATTAATATGCCGCACTCACTATAGCGGCATATCATGAACCGCTCCAATAAGATTTAAAACTTTATTAAATACATCATAAATAAATCCTGCCTATAATCAAAATCAATCCCTTACAGAAAGCAATAAAAAATCCCGTTAGCGATACTCTTAAAAGCGAACAGTATTTTCTAGGTTTTCTCTACCGATAAACGTGGCAAAGCCTAGCGGTCCCAAAACCCAACACAACTCTGTCCTCCTAAACTAAACGCTAAAAGAAAATTAGTGATTAACCATAGTCCATTACAGGAACGCCATAACCTCAAAAGGTGCCAAATCATCTTGCGGAGTATTATAATTAGCGGGGCACTCCCACCAATGACTATAGACCCTATATCCGAATAATTAACTCTAAGACAACATAAGCTAAGCGCTGCCTTCATATCATTGGAGCTCTAAATTCTCACGTACGTCTATTCTATGACAAAAATTACTTTGTCGCCAAAGCATCATCATCTTGACCACCCCGACAGATAACAGTGTAGGGTTCAAGAAAGGGGATAAAAAAGGAATAATAAATAATCAAAAACCCTTGATAATAATTAATAATAAATGAATAATTAATAAATAATAATAATAATAATCTATTGAAATACGATAATAATAATCAATAAATAATAATAATAATAATAATAAAATAATTAATAATAATAATAATAATAATAATAATAATAATAATAATAATAATAATAATAAATAAATATTATATATAATATATATTATATATATATATATATACTATATATAATATATAGTAATATATAGTAAAGTAATATATATATAGTATTAATGCTAGTATAGTATTAGTTTCGTTGATACATATCACTATATATATATATAATATATATATATATATATATATCATATAATTATATATATATATATATATATAATTATATATATATATTATATATATAATAGTACATATATATATATTATATATATATATATATATATACTATATATATATACTATATAATATATTTATATATATTATATATATATATATATATATATATATATACCTGGAAGCCATTAACGTTCTCGATGTATCTTTTGCTGTATTAGCGATACATTGCCTAATCAAAAGTGGGTGTGTCCTGAGATAAATATAAAAATTAAAGACAGTAGGATCAACTGCTGAGATATCCTTCTGAGTGTGTTTGACTCTTTCCCCTTTGTACTCAGAATGTTCACAGCCCAAGGCGGGATCCGAAATGAGAAGAGTATTGAGTGAATCATTGTATTTGGCAGTTAACCAGTTTGCCATAGAACGAAGGAAAGGATCAGGGTGACAATTCTGAATTTCTTGATTCAATCCATTTTCATCACAGCCAAGGAACCGCTGCAGGTTAAGAGGGATTTATTATATTTATATAATAAATATTTATATAATAATTATTTTATGATAGGTATCAATTAAAATACATTAATAATAAGATAGCATAATTTTCCAATTTTTCTCCCTAATTAAAAACAATAATAAAAAATTAGATATATGTTTAGATTGAAAATATTAATGTATGTAGTAACAATGATATAACCAAATTACCGTATAAAGAAGTTTTTGTAGCGTAGGGGGAGTTGTAACTAACTCTCCTTCATACAGTCTTGTAATAACGAAAGCCAATTGTTCATCATTTAGTTTCGTTAAAACAACCTACGTAAATAATAATATAATATAAGATAATATAATAATATAATAAGATAATAAATTATATTTAGGTTTTATGGATTTTCAAAGGGACGCTTGTTTAGAAATCTATACATCAGACAATACATATTTAATAAGTAGATTTTTCCTTTGCTTTTAATGCTTATTAAAGTACTCTCGTATAACCATGAGAAATTTCATTCCCCCCCAACTGCAATAAAGCCTGCACGCGCCGGATATATTATATATAATATATATATATATAGATAATATATAATATATATTATATATATATATATATATAATATATATATATATATATATATATATATAATATATATATTATATATATAATATATATATATAATATATATATATATTATAGTCTTGTGATAATTTTTTAATATTAACATACTTGCCGAAAGAAGCTGTTAAGGTTTAACAAGTATATAAACTTAAAATTAGTTAAATATATATTATATATATATTATATATATATATATAGTATATAATATATATATATTATATATATATATATATATATATATATATTATAATATTATATATATATATATATATATATATATATTTATATATACTAGATCATCCACTTACAATATAGCCAAAAGAAGGAAAATCAGTGTTTATTAAATTTCTGTACCATTATTATCATCATGGCAGACACTATATATATATATAATATATATGAATATATATATATATTCTATATTATGATATATATATATATATATATATATATATATATATATATATATATATATAAATGTTATACAGTGCTGTGCGTGAGTGGTGAACAAGATTCTGCTTAGTCATAATCTAGTTTAAAAGATTTTTTAAAATTATCTAAAAGTTTAATATATATTATAATATATATATAATTATATATATATATATATAATAGATTAGATATATATATATATATATAATATATATAATATTATATATATATCCTCTATATATATATATAATTTATAATAATAATAA
>JABUQX010009010.1:57500-77826 GCA_015478945.1 Trachelipus rathkii
AGATATAAATAAAAAAAGAAACATATATTGGGAAGATAAAGAAATTAAAACTGCTTTCTCTGGGGTTGACACCGCCCTGTTGCGAAATGAGGTGGTTCAATCCCAGAGAAGGCAGTAATTCTTTATCTTCCCATTATATGTTTTTCTTTCTTTATATATATATATATATCTATATAATATATATTATATATATATATATATATATATAATATTATATATATATATATTTATATATATATATATATAATTCTTTCTTTCTTTCTTACTCTCTTTGCCCAAGATTGGGGGGGTAAGGTGCTGTAAAAGCATCGGAAAAGAAAGCATAGGAGAACATGACAAACGTGAAAAGAAAGCCCAGCCTTCACCGCCACCTCTGTACCATTAATTAGTGAGAGCTCGTCACAGACAGAAAACCCACCCTAGAGCATGGACGCGACGACGCCTCACTATGGGTAAATCGTCAATGTAAGGGTTCACCCTGCCCAGGTGGGCCACAACCATGCCCTCCATACAAAACCCCGCCATTCTCTCCTATATGCGCACCTTTATTCTCGCCTTCTGCCAAACTCAACATTTTCTCCTCCTTCGACATTCGGTTCACCGACCTCAATCCTGTCCTCTTCGTTCCAGCCGTGGTTCCCAACCACTCACCACTATACTTCGCTTAACCAACCAACTATCATCCATCCTTTCCCACATGACCAAACCATCTAACATACTTTCATTTAATTCTCTCAATTTACCCTTTCTTCACACCACCATCTCTCTAATACGTTCATTGCCAATTTTAACGTTCATTCCTCACACCTAGCACACCCCTAAGATTGTCCACTGAAACACATTATATATATTTATATAATATATATATATATATATATATATATATAATATATATATATATAATATCTATTTATAATAGTAATATGTATATATATATATATTATAGTATATATATTATATATTATATATATATATAATATATACCGTCTAAAGTTCTTTGCAAAGTTCGCAGGTGAAATGAGGTGCCTATTTCCCCCCCCCCCCACCCCCCCCACGCCCTCCTCCCCCCTCCCCCCCCCCCCCCCCCCCCCCGCCCCCCGCCCCCCCCTCCCCCCCCCCCCCCCCCCCCCCCCCCCCCCCTCCTCCTCCCCTCGCATCGACCCCCACCCCCATTACCCCCTCCCCCCCCCCCACCCCCCCTCTTCCCCCCCCCACCCCCCCCCTCCCCCACCCCCCCCCCCCCCCCCCTCCCCCTCCCCCCCCCGCCCCCCCCCCCCCCCCCCCCCCCCCCCCCCCCCCCCCCCCCCCACCCGCCGCTCCCCCCCCCCCCCCCCCCCCCCCCCCCCCCCCCTCCCCCCCCCCCCCCCCCACCCCCCCCCCCCCCCCCCCCCCCTCCCCCCCACCTCCCCTGCCCCTCCCCCCCCACCCCCCCCGCCCCCCCCCCCCCCTCCCCCCCCGCCCCCCCTCCCCTCCCTCATCCCCCACCCATCCCCCACCACCCCCCCTCCCCCCTCCGCCACCCCCCCCCCCCCCCCCCCCCCCCCCCCCCCCCCCCCTCCCCCCCCCCCCCTCTCCGCCTGCTCCCCCCCCCCCTCCCACCCTCCACCCGCCCCCCCCCCCCCCCCCCCCCCCCGTCCCCCCCCCCCCCCCCCCCTCCCCCCCAACAGGCATGCAAAATATGCCTTAAGGCCTCGCCACATTTGGGCAAATGTATTCACAGGGGTACTTTTTTTTGCTCGTGTCTTCATAAATTCACCGCAGACATAACAAAATGTGTCTGCCTCATATTTGCTGAATGCACCGATCAAAGACAACGTATATCGACTTGAACAACTACTAGAAGACTAATCAACTAGCTATATTGATACTTGAGCTTTCGTTCTTTTTATTTTGCCATCTAAGTTGCCAGAACGTTCAAGAAATAAAAATGTCGTGTATTTAAGAATTATTAACTTTTTCTGAAGTGCAAATAGATCACTTTGAAAACAGCAATGTCAAGGTAACAAAACCAGAGTTTGAAGGAAATATTATTATTTTTCTTTTCTTTCTACAAAGAAACATTTAGAAAATAATGCTTTAAAAGCAAAGACGAAAAAGTTGCTACATTTATTATTTTTTATTATTATTTATTGATTTTAAAAAATAATAAAGAAAATCACCAAATAAAATATTTGATAACATTTACAATATTTTGTTGTTTTTAATATCAATGGAAAATAGAAAAGCTTTTATTATATTTTCTTACTTTATCTTCGTTCTCTTCCGACTAGATGTCGGGTAGGGGTTGCCTTAACATGCCGGAAAATAGAATAGTAGTATCAGCAGCTAAAAGTCGAAAGGAAAGCCTCTTCTCAAAAATCATCTCCTCCATTCTGAATGACAACCAAAACTGTTCAACAAAAAAAACAAAAAAAAAACCTCTATGGTTCACAAAATTGCGGGACACTGACGCGTAGTACTGTCAATGTGGGTTTCGTCCGCATGGCCAGAACTACAGACCATGCCCCACGCACAAATCCCCGCATTTCAACTTATATTATGTAACATTTCTTTCTCTGCCCTTTGCCACGCTTACTATTTCTTCCCTCTCCAGACATTAATTTTACTCGACCTCAATTCATTTTTTTCTTCGGTCTTCCAGTCTATCGATTCCGAGCAAGTTCACCACTAACAATCGCTAAACCACCGACAATGCATCCATCCTTTACATATGAACAAACCATCTCAACCTCTCGTTTATTCTTTCATTTATGTCTTTCTTCACACCACACACGCTCCATATCACGTTGCTTCCTCATTTTACCAATTCCTCGCACATATCGCTCCCTAAGATTCGTCCATCTGAACAAATTGTACCTTAACCTCTCATTCCATACTATAGGGTGTTTACTACTATGATAAACACAGGGCAAGAACATCTCTCATGCAAAATCTAGACACTTCAAGACCCTAGCCTTTTGTATCCACCAAGGATTTAATTGCAAACCAACCACACTTTCTACCATTCACCAACTTTCCTACAACACTGCATCATCCGTTCCCTATTTTCATCCAAGATATATTCTAAATATTTAAACTCGGATACTTGCGTTCCAATTACTCACCTCAACATGATTTCACACCGCGACTCTCCTCACTCACTACGATAACCTTTATCTATCTACATTTGCTTTCAAGCCCCTCCTTTTACAACACCTGCCAACCGTCATAGAAACAATTAAGAACACTTCCAATTCCGCGCAAAAAAACTTTCAACTCAATTTATTTTTACACACTCTTCTCTATCATCATGCATACTTTTGATTCCATTTAGAATCCTACCACCAGTACCATATATCACTAACACCTGCCACAGAGCTTCCCAATTAATCCTTTCATCCGCACGTTTGCAAGTCCATAAAACCTTAATAATACAATTTTTTATTCTCTCAATCATTTGGTTCAATGTGAAAATTTGATCAACATGTCCTCTACCACTCCTAATTGCACCTTGTTCCCACAGTTCCCCTTATCTCCCTTACCCTTATATAAGAGCACTCTTACTGGTGCTCTCCTACAATCCTTCGGAACTATACTCTCCATAAAAGCTTTGTTACACAACTTCCATGTCCAGTAGTCACAATCTCTCCTCCATTTTTGATCATTTCACTCGTAATTCCATCAATACTTGCAGATTTTACATTCTTCAACTTTCTCTCTACCTATTACTTCCTTACTAATTACCTCATCCTCAATATATACCTTATTCTTCTTCAACATCAAACCCACACATATTTATTATCACCTCTTCATTACTGCTATTGTTATGCAGATTTTCGACGTGCTCTATCCACATCCATTTAATCAGTCACGAAAGTACCATCCCTATTCACTATTTTCTGAAGTTTCCCTTTACTCTCTTTCTTAATCTTTCGTACTTTCTCCCAGAAAAGCTTCCTATTCCCTTGTAGGTCCCAATTCATAATCCTTCCAGACTGTTCATTTACTTCTCTTTATTTTCTCCTACGTTTGCAACTTTATTTTTTCTTCCTTATATACTTCCATACACATTTCTTTCGAGACCTCATCATCTTTTTTTTATTTTTTAACCTTTAACCGCTTGCATAGCCTCTTTATTCAACCATTCACTATTGACATTTCTACTTCCTAATTTAGCACATCCACATACTTCTCTTTGCACTGCTAACAAAGGCTTACTTCATTTGCGTGCAAATTTGTTCAGTTTCACCTTGTTCACATTCAACTGATTTATTTTCAATGCTCTCACATACTTTTCCTTATAACCTTTTTCACTCTTAATCCTCCCCACTTCCTTTTTGTCTTTCCTTTCCATCCATGCCCCCCAACTTAATTTTCGAATTGTATCTGCGGAGATTTACCTTAATGTTTTTGTTTGGTTTTCCCCTCCTATTTTTATTTAGTGGTTTTATATCCCCTTTATGTTATAGTAACTATCTATCTATTATTATTAGAATTCATTATTATATTATTATTATTATTATTATTGCTGTTCTTGTTCCTTTTCTATATTATTATTACTATTATTATTGCTATTGCTGTCACCGTTTTTTTTATTTTATACTTTCCGTCCTTTCCTCAGTTAGTATCCCTTCTCCTCCATTTTCTGTATGTACCGTACGTATTCCTGATATCTCTTATGGAAGTCTCACCAGTTTCCTCCTGAATCCTGGTGGCTATCGAGCAGCTATCTCAATGTACGTGTATCTTATGCCCATCTTCCCATCCTTTCCCCATGGGTTAGGGTGCAGGTCCAAAACAGGTTATTTTGGTCTTTCTCTGGCCTCTTATTGTTGTGAACCCAAACCTTAGCTAACCAAATGAGGAGACTTTCCTACATTGGGTGTAAATTCTTGGGCTTCTCATCATATCCGTGTGGTGCGCGGCTATTATTTTGTCAACTTAATGATTGACAAAATAATAGATTGGATATTGAGTATTTTTTTAAGATTTCTCATTGGGATGTTTCACCAAGGGTCTTTCAACATTTGAACGTTTTGATACAGGCACTTTTTCCTGTGTTGACATCTCGTTGTTGTTCAATCTCTGCTATAGATCGTTTTGGGTGGGAAATGTCGGCTTTGATCTGTGGAAATGACTACTATCCAACAGTAATACCATTCTTCTGCCCAAGTCCGCATCAACAACCTTATTCAGTGGTGTCTGGTTTACTTTACTACATATATTGTTCCCATTCCCAAATCTGGGAAGGATCCAACTTTTCCGGTAACCGTCGCCCTATTTCATTAACCTGCAACACATGCAAGCTGATGAAGAGAATGGTGGCTTCCCGTCTTGTTTCCACGTTTGAACAAATCCATGCATTTTCTAACTGTCTGTTTGGTTTCCGTCACCATCGCTCTAATCAGTATCCTCTCCTTTATTTAGATCACAACATCCGTGAGGCATTTGGTTCTAACCAAAATGACCATGGCAGTTTTCTTTGATCTCAAAAAGTATGAGGGCAGTGGAGGATGGGAGTTTTGCGAAAACTTCACTTCCTGGACCTCAAGGGGCAACTTCCCCCTCTTAATTCAGTTATTAATGTCGGATCGTTGGTTTCAAGTCTGTTGTAGAACTACACTGTCGAAACGTATTGTCATGGATGAAGGGGTGCCTCAGGGCAGTTTGCTGAGTGTGTTGCCTTTCGCAATGAGTTTCAATGGAGTAGTCGATACATCTATGTTGACGATTTTGCCCTGTACATAATGGAGCAAAACTTCCTTGTCCTTTCAGGTGGTTTGACTTCAGCTGGTCATCGACAGGGTTTCCTCCTGGTGTTCTACACGTGGCTGTACATTCTTTACACCGAAAACTAAGGTCATGCTTTTCCGGAAAAATCCCCGTCAAGGAAGTCGAATACAATCACTTCCTATATTACACCTCTTTAGCTCCCCTATCTGTGTGGAGCCGACAGTGGGGTTTTTGGTTCTGTTGCTGGATGAGCGCCTCGCTTACTTCTCTCACATTATTTACCTCAAAGCTAGTTGTCGACGTTCCTTGGATCTTTTAAGTCACTACACCTCTAAGACTTGGGTTGCAGAAAGAAACAGAGTGATCCACCTTTTCATCATACTGGTACGGGCTAAAATAGACTATCTTCCAGTCGTACCTCCGTCTTTTTGACCCAATTCAGACCGAAGGTCTGAGGATAGACACAGGAGCATTTCGTTCCTCACCTAGGAAAAGCCTGGAGGTGGGAGGCAGGCGTGATGCGGAAGAAACGGCTCATGTGCTCCTAATTCCTCCATATTCAGGTTCTTATTCATTGGTCTTGACCTCTCTAATAGAGCGAGTCCATCACAATCCCTCTTATTGGCTATTTACTGGGGTTGTTACTGCAATCTTTCTTCACTTTCCTCCACCTTCCTCTGCGAAAGGTCATGCAATATGATTTCAATTCCACCTATTCAAAATGAGTTTAGCCGCCTTCTACTGTTTGCATTGGGATTCAATCTTTAGCAAAGGCAGAGGCACACCAGGTACAGTTGAGGGATTCCTTTATGTACCATGAGAAAATCCATAGCGACGTGATTGCAGTTTTATACTGATAGTTCCAAGACGGAAGGAGGGGTTGGAGCACCGGCTGTGTTTACGGTCAAACCTGTAACCCACACTCTTCCACCTTATCCTTCTGTTTTTTTGGCTGAACTGACAGCGGTGTCTATGGCGGTCAACAGAATCAGTACCATCACACCAGAGGCTAACTATACCATCTTTTCCTATTCTAGAAGCGCTCTCCAGACGTTCCTTGACCGATCGACAAGAAACACTTTGGTCTATGACATTCACAAGAACCTCTGCTCGTTGCATTTGAAGAAGCAAAGTATTGCATTACGTTGAGTCCTTTTCCATGTGGGTGTTCCTGGAAACGAACAAGCCAATTGGGCGACCAAACACGCTGCAGTTCACAGGGTGTCTAGTGCGCAGTACCTTCCTCTTGCCGTACTACTGGAACACTACCCAGCTACAGATATTTCCATCACTATACGTCGGGGTTTCCTTTCTGGCTTACACACTGTTTTTGTGTGTTGCATATTAAGTTACTATGAAGTATGGCGATAAACAAAACCGTGTTGCTGTTTCAGCGTTACATAAGTGTAGCATAGAAAAGTGTACAATGTTTAAGACTGCAGTTGCCAGGTATTGCCGCATTTTTGTGAATCGTGAAAGATTGGCATAGATCTGGTTGGCCACGTTCTTTTCGGACATCGCAGGCTGTCAAAGCTGCAATGGTACGAATTGAGCGAAATCCTCTTCGTAAACAAAATATCATGTCACGTGAATTTCAGATACATAAGATTTCAATGTCTCTCATCTTCAGAGAAACCTAAGGATTCTTTAAAGGTATGAAGAAAAGTCTAAACGCTAGTTGACTGAGTTCGTGCATGATCGCCACCGAAAAATTCTCTTTATAGACGAAAAAATCCTTACCGTGGAGGAATGTTTTAACATTTTAAACGATAGGGTGTATGCTACGTCACCTAAGGGAGCAATAGAACTCGTCTTCTGTGATGGTTTGGTGGGGATTAAGTTTAGTACGAAGGGATCACAGACATTCATTTTTTATGAAAAGGTGTTAAAGCCTTGGTAGCCGGGTGCCAGCAAACCGTTCTGAAAAATGTTGTAAACCCACTAGGTCAAACCCTCATCAAAAAATGAAACATGTACCTTTTAACAGGATTCAGTACTGGCTATAAAGCAAGGTCTACTCAAGCTTGGCTCAGGGACAATGTTCCTCATTTTCTGACGGTTGACGAATACCGTTTTGCAGCCTCGATCATAATCCTAATTACAAATTATTAGCAGTTTTAGGGCGCATGGTCTGATTAAGACGACACCCAAATATTGGTGTTTTAAAGCGAGTTCTAACGGTGAAGAACTTTCTGATTGCAGGGCGTGCATGCTGCAATGGACGAATAGCCCAACAGACTTGTAAGTTGTCTCAAGGCAAAAAGTGGATATTTTGAATGAATTGTATTTTTTTTTTGTATAATTATACTGGTCAACATAGAATTTGTCCCAAGACAAAAAATACTTTCTTACATGTTTTTTCATCCAGAATTCAAAAATCGTATTGGTTTTTGTCTGTCGGGTCCAGTTTGACGCTATTCACATGTAAGCATGGGAAAAAATTACAAAACTAAGTAATTTTTCCCATGAACAGAGATAAAACGGTTGGATATACAAACATACGTAAAAAAAAATGTATCTTGCCCAAATACATGAGAAACAAGTCTTAAATTTGTCAACAAAAATCTTAACATTCACAGTTTTTATATATTTATATTAATTATTCATTGTTATTAATACAGAGGAACAAAATTTTTATTGACCTGTATATAGGAATTTCTTTCTTATGTAGTTTTTTGCGCTGAATCGCAAAAATTATATTTGGTGTTTGTCTACAAGGTCCAATTTTGCCGCCATCATCCGATGGAAACCATTAAGTGTTAAAATTTTACCATTTTGTAATGAAAAAACACTAATAACTTTTTTTATTATTTGTCCTGTCAATATGACAATTTCAAGCAGCAAATATATTGGGCAAGACACACAATTTTTGTTAGATTATTGTTTTCATACCCAACGTTTTATCTCGTTCAACGGGAATATATTCCTTTTTTTTCCATGTTTACATGTGAATAGTGGTAAAACTTGGAAATAATAAACAGAAACCACCCAAACGATTTTTAAAATCAGTACAAAAAAATTAAAGAAACAATATCCGGCTCATTAGACAACAGAAAAAAATGTAAAATTGCTGACCTGTGTTATGGTTGTTAAATTATTCGTTTAAGTAGTAGAAGTAAACTGCTTATTTTTTTTTTATTTGGTACGCCACTGTATGTGTGTTTCAAGGAATAGTATAGGTAATATATATATAATATATATATATATATATATATATAATAATATATATATATTATATATATATATCATATATATATATATATATAATATATATATAAATATATATATATATATATATATATATATATTATATATATATGTCCATTTTTTTGTATAGGATTCTCTTTTCTAATTTTAAACCAGAACCTTGGGATATTTTAGAATAGCTTGAAGTTCTTTCATTTTGCCGAAAACAATCGCTTCCATTTTCCTACATCGGTTCATCATTATTCCGAATGCCTTTTCTCACTCAAAATCATCCCTTCCCAAGTCACATTCCTCTTTGGATCTTCAGAAGGAAGATGATGAATGCATTGTCACGTACAACTGTAGTAATTCTGCCATTAATAACAAGTCGGCGGTTTATCGAAACTCTTTGAACAGAAGTGCAATTTATGAAGAAGAGTCCTTATATAATTCTTCAGAAATATGTTTGGCAAAAAAGGAATTTGGTAGACAATGTAAATTGCCTGGAATATCTACTGTAACGACATATAGTAAGAAAGATTTGGTAAAAAATATTAAATTTTCGAGTTCAAATACTGGTGTTACACGAAGAAATAGTTCAAACATAATTGACAAGAAATTAGCTTATAGTAAATCTAAATCTTTGGAACCATTTTGCCATATCCAGAGTTATTATTCAAATAATCCTGAATTTGTAAGAGGTAGGTTTTACAGCTCTCATAGGGAGGTCTCATCTAATTCTTCATCACCAGTTCCCTACCAAATGCCAACTGGTAATTCAACGTTCATTAAGCAAGGCACATCTTTCAAGCTAATTGATAATTCTTTAATAAAGTCGGATTCTTCTCTTGATTTCAACTTCTTCACATCTCCTCAAAAATACTTCAACTTTTCTATCTCTTGTCGACGGTTTTATCGTTTGTCCTTCCTGTTGACATATAGAACATCCTTGGTCCTTAACCATTAAACAAAAACCTTTGCTTTGAAAATCCTCGAAAATCTTATTCGTTATTTAGCCAATCATCACGTCATAAGAAACTTGGAGAGTTTTCTGTTGCAGTGTCGAGTATTTTTTTCCTCCTCTTTCTAGTTATCTGCCACGTGAGAGAGAGAGCATTCCCCGCCCTTGTTAGACGTACTCGGCTGCTCATATTCTGTGGGGGGGGGTTCTGTTGGGCTCTTTGTTTCATTTCGCTGCCTTCTTGGTGATTAGCGTGTGCGATCATAAGGCCATAGATTAGAACGGTTATACTAATTGTCGGGCTGTTTCTTTCTAGATTTCGACGCGTTATGAGCGCTGTGTATATTTTGCGGTGGCGCGAATGTTTTTGATGCTTTCCCTTTTTATTAGGTTACTGTAGTATGGGCAAGTGCTCTGAGGGAACTATCACTCGCGTACACAACCACCTTTAGCACGCCATCTCGGAAGCAGCAAGGGGTTGCCTGTGTCGGCGCAGGGTTTTGTTTATATGAGATGTTTTTGTGTGTTGACTGTAGTTAATTCTAACACTGCGTCGCTGAGTGTGCGTTCTTGTCTTTCTTGCCACCTGGTGTGTTCGTGGTCGCTGTCCCGTTGGTTGGCCCTTGGCCTTTTTTGGGCTTTTTGGTGTTTTTGCACATTCTGGGTCGTTTTGGGTGTCCTGCCCTACCATGGATTTTTTGAATCCCCTGCCTGCGCTCGGTCGTTTTCCTCGTTTTTCTTCTCTTTTTTTTTCTGTGTGTTTTCTGGCTTTTAAGCCTTGGTGTTGTGCGGAGGGTGTCGCTGTCGTTTGCTGTTTTCTTTCACGTTTTGGGTGGTTGCTTTTTTGGTGTTTTAATTTGGTTGGGTGTTTTTCGTTTTGTTTAGGCTTGTGTCTTTTCCGTTGTCTTAAGCTCTGCTGGGGTTTGCAATTTCTCCTTCATTGTTTCTTTACAGATGGGCTTCCTACGTGTGCACAGTATGCATCTTTTTGTTGTGGTCATTGTAAATTTGTGAGCTTCGCCGGCGCTGTATTTTCTCTTTGGTGTCTCGCTGTCGTCATTTTGCTCTGGCTTGTTGGCGTTATCCCCTTTTTTTCGCTCGTCTTTACATCCTTACGTGTTGTGGGCTTTATCTCATTTCGTCTTCTCCGTCTTAACCCCGTTTTTCTTTTTGGTTCTCTGGGCCTTTGCTAGTTTTACTCCAAGCTTCTTCGATTTGCCACATCCTTTCATGCTTCTTGGTTGGTTGTTTGGTTCGTCGCGCGCTCGCCGCAGGCCGCCGGCTCCTCCTGCTTGGGGTGTTCGCTACATTATGTGCGCTCCAGTTGGCCGCACGACGGGTGCTTGTAGCGGTGGGGCTCTTTCCCTATGTTTTGTACTATGACTGCGCGGGAAGGTCGCTCTCTCGTCGCCTTGTTTTTTCTGCACCTGCTGTGGTGTGCCACCGTGTTGCGGCTTTAGGAGCATCCTCTTGTGGTAGAGTCGCGTTGGTTCTGTGGCGCTCTTGCTTTTCTCCAAGACCGTGTGTCTTTCTCAACCGTTCGTCTCTTGTGTGTATTTGTGTGGCATGATATATATTTACAATCAATATTTGTGTAATAGATGCAAATTTAATTATCACTCACTTTAAAGCTGCGTCTGTGCTCACTGCGTGTAACTGTGCGTTAGATGATTTTCTAATGAGGAGCTGTGAAACACTCGCACTTGCGCTTGAGCATCAAGGTTCTGCCGTGAGTGCGGGGTGACAACGTGTGTAAAAAAAATAAATAAATAAATGGTGTGTCGTAATGATAAGGAACTTCCTATGCTCTGCTAAAACCGTTCGACAATGATGGGTCACCGTCGGGTGTGCATCCTTTCCATGGATCGGTGATACCCAGCCTAGTGTAGGAGAGGCGCCATTGTATAAATGCAAGTTATACCGGATGGTCCAGTGCCTCGCGCTTGTACTAAAAAAAAGAATAAAAATAAATAGATTAAAAAAGACAGAGAAGGACTCGGATCGCTGCCTTATCTGGCAACGCACTGGACAACAGAATACTGATATGACGATGGGTTGGCTTTCACAAAAATAAACTACTGATACTGAGGAATTGATATGTTTAGAACTTGGATAAAGGATTCATGGCCTGTGGAATTTGGCATTGTACAATCGTCATTCCACCTTCAAAGGAATACACACCAGGGAACCTCACGTAAAATCATACTAAGCAGACATCATCAAGGAGCAAGAGGATATTGGTCAAATTTTGCAGTCTGATGAGAGTGAGAGTGAGATTGAGGCTTTTTAAGCCGATAATATTCATGATTGTTTTTCTTGCTTTATCAGATTGTTAGAATCTTTCATAGCGGATCGCATGAAATGGGCTCAAGGTTTTTCATTAATTATCAGTTGTCATTGCGACGCAAATAATTATCGTTAGTGTCATCTCTTTTCTCCTTTCATTTTTTCTTTATCTTGTCTAGTATTTCGTATTTTATTTTTTATTTTGTTTGTTACCGTGCCTTTATTCGTAAGTTTGGAGAGCCTTTTGGGTAGGTATGGGACATTACTTTAGGCTCATCAAAAACATTAACTATCCAGTCTGCTTTCACGTCTTGATCTTTAGTCTGTTTGTGCCGCTTTTGGCAAAAAATCTTTCGATTCTTTCGTTTTTTTTTTGTGGATATGTCTCCCCTCTTTTGATCCCCGTGTGTTCCTCTATCACCTAGATTTTGGCTCAAGGGGTCCAAACTAGTATTAATGTACATTGGTAGCTTGAATGATATCACTATGTCTTGAAAAGGATGTTCGGAGGTGAGATGTGCTATGTGTTTTGAAGTAAATTTGAAGTTCTGTTGTTTTGTTATTTGATCCCTCATTTTCCGTCTCTGATTCATTGGAGGTTCTTCTTTTCATTCATGTTTTTATTTCTTTTGGGTGATAAATTGGTAGCTAGTTAAAGACACTCTCTTGTGAAACTGTGGAATCATGTTAGTTGAAACAGTAAAAGCTAGAGCTACAACTGAATTTTTTAATCCTTTTGTACTACTGAAAATGAAATTGAAGATTTTCTGAACATAAACTTAACACCTCTAATAAGCTGTTCAATTAATCTATCATATATGGATTTTTGCTATAGTTATTATATTTCTTAAATGGTGAGTATTTTTCAATTTTTCAGTAAAAATAAGAGTGATAAACTTGGGCACAACTCTCTATATTACTGAAATATATGATTGTTAAGTGATATTTGTCTTGTCAGAGAAGAACAATCAATAGAATTGCGATAATAGAATGTAGCAAACAAGTTTACTTTACTTTTACATCCAGAAATTGGTAATTTATAGGGAATACCTAAGTGTGGGTTTAATTCAAGATTACGCTTTCAACTGACCAAAATTATAGAGTATCTATAGAGAACTCTTTTTTGCAAGTTAAATTAAAAACCTAATATATATGATTCAGGTAAAACACTATATTATATTAGAATTATATTATTTTATTTATTTATAAACTGTATATTAGTGTAATAATATAATATATATATATAAATATATAATATATATATATATCTATATATATTACTATATAAAGATTGTATATATACTATATTATTGGAAGCCGGGGTCTTAGACTCTTGCGTTCTTGAGAGGGTTATTGATGAATTGCTAGCGGATTTAAAGGTGTTCATTTCTCCTTGCCTGTTGAAAACTGTTTTGAATTTGGAATTTGACTTTAACTATTGAGGGTTTGAAATTAATTGTTTATCTTAGTCATTTATATTGCGTTTGCTTTGCTATTTTAATATTATTATGTTGTAATTTTGCTATTATTTTGCTAATATTCTCGTAGAACCGGAAGCTACCGAATGCGTTGCGAAAATTTTAAAAGTGATAATTCGGCGGCTTGGAGGCGTTGCTTAGTTCCACGAAACTACACCATCATCTTAAACATACACGGGAGCGTGTTTCGGATCTCCTACCTCTGGTAATTGTCTGTAGTCAGACTCTGTATGACTGATGTTCTTTCCCTTCCAATGAGCAGTACTTTTCCACAATATACCATCTCTAATATAATAGACTAATTAGACAACGAGATTTATGACTATATCATATAGTATATATTAAATGGATATATATTTGGCAATAGTATATAATTATTATATATAGTAAGCTTTAGATAATCATAAAGTTAGTAGGATATTATATAACGACTATCAGGCGCGTGCGATAGTCGGTACGCGGTGTCTCTAAAGTCGCAGCACACACGAATTGAAAATGTTAAACTCGAGAATAACAAGAGCATTTTCGGCGCTATCCCCTGTGTACGCGCGAACTTATGATGCTATTAAACCACGTCTGTAGCTATAACCAAGACGTGCTTTTAGCTAAAAACACAAATTTGTTTTTTCCACTTGTTGAATAATTGATTCGAACATTTCGGGGGAAGTAGTTTATTATTAATCACGTTCGGGTGTTGAAGATAGTATTAAAAAAAAAAGAAATTATTGACTGACATGGGCCCAGACATCAGTTTTACGTTGTGAGAGAGGGTACTCTTATTGGAGATAGGGTGTAAGAACTGCTTCGTTTATTTAAATTTTATTAATTTTCATTTCGTGTGTGCGGAGTAATCACCGCAGTACCTCCTATTAAACCTTCACGATCGCTGCCATATATTATAATGCTAGTTTATATATCACATACATAGGTTTCTTTTTTTTGTTGTGAGGGGGTATTTTTGTGGATTTGTCTTACAATTATTATTTGACATTATAGTACTCTTAATATAGAATTTATATCGTGGCTATATCACCTTATCTCTTGATATTTACTCGTCTTTTATTGTCTTGGTATAGTCTATAGTACATGAACATTGGTAGCGTTGATATAAGTTACATAACCATATATATAATCAATACTACCACCCCTAGTATAACCGAGTGTGATTATACGTTTCTGAGCTATATAATAGTTATACTTAATATCTACTACATTATATGCTTTCTACTTCCCTAACTATCTTCTATAGCTATGGTTTGTGTAGTAAATCTTTAGAAAGCAAGGAATATCAATGTACTGTTGCTGAAGCCGTCCCACGTCTCACACTTTTGTGACTACATAAAAAAGAATACGTATTCTATGGAGATAAATATTAAAATATTTTGTCATTCTCAAAGCAGTTTTGGTCGAGGTGAAAACTTTTATGAAATCCGTTTTAGAAATGACATTGGCAAAAACACGTGAAAAATAACATGTCGTTGCAAAGTGAAACGGTTCATACGCAAGGCGCATAATTCCATATTGTGGAAAAATAGTGAAGTGCTAAAAAAAGAGAATATCATTCTTCCTTCCTCCACTCAAACTTGGGGTCGGACGCTACTCGCTCAGAGCGCAAATGCTCATGGTATGACGATCATTTATACATCTTTTAAAATTACGTTCTTTCTAAACATATATGGACTGGAATTCATCACTTATTAGGCAGTGGTCATTGAGAGACTCATTAACTTTTTTTAGGGTAATTTCTTGAATTTGGTCTTATTTTTCAAGTGGACATGATTATCATACCAACACAAAGAAGTAGCGTACATGTTTTGTCCATTTTATTGTCTAAAACAATGTTTTTAGTGAATTTTTACTTTTGCTTTTGATTTTGTATTTGTTTTGATCATACTAGGCCAAAAAGGTTCTGTCACTAACATAAAAAAAAAAAAAAATAAAAAGATTCAAGCTTTATTATATAGGAAGTATATATAAAATGTTAACTCACTATTTGCTTGGATATTCACGTGACTATTTTCCTTTTCTATATCGCTATAAATTACCTATCTATTTTCACTCTTTTCTGTTTTATTTTACTGTTAAGCTCTATTTAGAATCAATTAAAATACAAAATTACTACTATAGTTTAAGTAAGACTCTATTCAGAACGCACTCAGCAGCCAACAGAAAGGCAGCGAGATAAATTGTCTTATGGTGTCTTCATAAGATATCTTCATCACAAGGTATCATCATAGTCTTTCTTGAATCCACAAGATATCTAGAAATGGTAAGACACCCTATATCCATGACTCATTTTCCATTTTTTTCATTATGTTTATACTCATGTTTCTTGTTCAACTCATTTGATAGAATATTCCCAGTGGAAGCTTCTCATCAAAATCAAAGCCTAAACCCAGAAAGTTTTTTCGGAGTGTTTAATCAGAGCGTTATATTGAGTTGGTTCCAAATGGGAACCTTAATTTATGAAATTTAGTTTTACTATGGTATTTATACCTATACACTTCATCTATTTCTGAGCCATTAGTTTATCTTATTGTTAATAGTAGTGAATAGATTGAGTGTACATGAAGAGCTCGTATTTTTCTTCCTAGTATACTTTTCCAACATTCACATTTATTTATCCACAAAGGGTTAAAAGTGATTACGGTTTATTTTATAATTTATTACTATCAACCCTCCCTTTTGTGTATGATTAATCTGACTTGAATCTTACAAGAAAACACCAAAATAATTCTAATTATTCACGCATATACTTTGTATTTACTACTTAGTAACTATATATTATATAGGCAGTATACTATTAGGAGCCATATAAGTCTTTATTACTATATATATTTATTTATTATATTATAATTATATATATTATTAATATATTATGTTATTTTCTTGTTTTAATTTGATGTAGTGGTAAATGTTTTGTTGGTGTATAAAAGTGTTAATGTTTGTGTTTGCAACTAAATCATAATGGAAATAGTCAATGATATCACGTGCTGATCTTTCGAGCATTTTATTGGAATAATAGTGATCAGTTCGTACAAATTCAAAATTTTGAAATACTATGTAAAACAGAAAAGTTATTATTCTGAATTAGTTGTCCCGTATTAGATATACTTTTTGGAGTATTGTTTTTTTTTACAAGAGGAAAAAACGATAACTGTTAAATATAAATAACGAGCATGTAAGTTGTTGTCATATATCTCTTATATAAAATTGGTCATTACGGTCCTAGCATACGACGTGATTAATTTAAAATATATAATATTCTTATAAAATGTGCTGGCACACTTTATAATAACGCGGACATTATGTCAATTGAACAACGTGATATTACATTAAAATTGGAGGTATTAATTTATCTTCATTTTATTACGTAAAACTAATATATTTAAACAGTATATTTTATTATGAAATGTTAAAAAAAAAAAAGAGTTTATATAAATGTTGGATCAGTATTCTGAAAACTTTGAACTTTCCATAGGTTACGTTATTTATTTAAGAAATACTTTAATATAAATTTATAAACCGTTGCAACTATCAACAATGACAAGATAAACAAATATAAAATGAAGGCACGTTTAATCATTCTTAAAAATACATCTTATATAATTAGATTTTTTTACATTTCGTTTCTGCTTAATCAAAATTGACATTCAAAATAAAAACTAGAATATTTTTATTTCTTATGAAATTAAGTGAAGATCCTAAATTTTGATATATTAGGTTGGATAAAATGCAAAATGATTATCAACTTGTAGGCAAAGGTATTAGCGGTAACAGAGTATATGACTTGGCCAACTTTTCAGTAAGGGGATCAATAGTCCAAGAGGCAACGTTGTTAATTTTTATATTTATAATGTCAATTATTTTTTTTTTTGGTTATTTGAAAAGTTTACGACTATTTCCCAAAGCATTATAAAAAAAAAAAGAAAAAATAAAAAACTACTTCTTATGGCAAAGTGTTATATAATCTTAAATGGCTAATCTTATATATACTACTTTATTATTATATAATATATTATTTTATATATATTATATTATTATAATTATATATATATATATATAATATATATAATATATATAGTATTTTCCGTCTGTTTTTTATTTGAGCTATCTCTTAATATCGATATTAATATTATACATATTTATATTATTTGTATTAATTTATTTAACTTTTGTTATTATGAGTTATATGGGTCGTTAATTGGGCAGGGCTTGATTTCTAATTAGCGCTGTTGAGTACATTAATACGTTGAGTTATATTATATATTACAGTATGTATTCCATATGCCATCCATTATTTAGATTCTGGTGGGTGGTAGTTATGGTGATATATATTATTATTAATATATTATATATATACTAATTGTAATAAGGAAAGGAACCAAGAACGCGAATATTAAGATTTATAATATATATTATAATAGTTTTTCGCTGGTATATCATATTATGTATGGTCTTTCAATATTGCTGCAATATTTCTTTTATTTTCTGCAATTGTTTTTAATGTGTCTGTCTGCAGCTGTATATCAAACCGGTACGTCTTTCTGAATTGATTTTAATTAGCTTCTGGCACCGCCAAATGCATATTCGACAATACTCGCAAGTCTGAGCGGAGAATGATTCAAAGCTAGGTGACTTTAAGACCACATTAATTAAACATTATATAACATTAAACTTACAACCGTTAGAAAAAAATACTATTCGTTTTATGTAACTTGAGCTAAATTATTACTTTGATTATCCTATGAATTTGACGGAACTTTTTCAGTTTTGTGTCTTAACGCCGAAATAACCCTTTTACAAAATTCACGGTCCCTTCTGGGCAAAGCATATACCGAGGCGTTCATTTAATTGTTTATTCTCTGCCAAGATTCAGGTGGGCTAACAGTAACCACCCCACTCTGCTCTTACGCCCATATATAAAATTATGAGTGATCTATAGATTATTCTAGTATATTTTATACTACGAGCACACACACCTATATATAATATATTATATTATATCTAGTATGATATCCTAATAGCATACCTGGTAATATATATTTTATAGAGTACGAAATATGATTGGATACGGATATATATATTATATAAGCTGTAACATGTAGATGAGGAATATGGTACTATAGTATATATTTATCTAGCTTGATAGTAGTCAGTATTATCTAACTAGAGTAAGGACTTATGCCTTCTAAATGGGGTGGTATACTTACTATATATATAATTATATATATATATACTATATATATATATATATATATATATATAAGAGGTTGAGCATTTTGAATTCTCCAATTTGTGGGATAAAAAAAAAATTTGGGAATAGCGATAGGATAGATGTGCGAGAGAGTAAGTGAGGAAATTGCAAACGTTCCGCAACGTTTTTGCGAGTTATCGCGATCGCGTTCGGCCTTTTTTTTTTTTTGATCCCACAAATTGCGGATTGCGGAATTCCAAAAATACCCAGAAGTAACGTATCCTGCCCACCTCGATATATATATATGTAATATATATATATTATTAAAAAAAAAATTCCTTTAGATTCGAAAGGTTCGTACTGACAGTAAAAAAAAAATTCCTTTACTATATATCATATTATATAGTCTATATCGTATGATATAGTTAGGTAATTCGTTTGCTTCAGACGTCACTTTCAGGCCGTCCCGCCTTCCTACGTGGCCCTTGGCAAAGAACGCGAATTTGTCATTATAAAACTGCTACGATCTTTATAGATTTCTTCTAAAAAAAAATCTAACTATTTTGAGATCCATAATTTTTGCTATATTTATTTATCATCTTTTGCAGCTTTTTTTCCTTTCGGCTTTGGGTATTTGTTTTCTCTAATCTTTCAAGATACTAATTTTGAAGAGAATAAGAAACAATTGGACTACTTTGGATAAATTAGAAAATTATTAATTTTAAGAGTATTATAGATATCACTGTTTATTTATTTATTTATTTATTTATTTATTTATTTATTTATTTATTTATCTTATTTAATTTGTATTTGGATTCCGTATTCATTTTGTTTTATAAATTTAATTATTTGGTAATTTCAAATTTCCAAACTTTTCCATTTAAAATATATTTAAAAAGTAATTATTAGCCAAAAATGCAAAAATAAGAAACTGTACCTTAAAAATCTAATTTTAATTTTAGACAAAATGTCAAGACCAAATCTTATTATACGACGAGTAAGGCATGGAACCTCTGACTTTTTCACATGGAGTCCCCAATGCAAGCTCATCCAAAGGAGCCAGAATTAGGGTAATGTTAATGTTATTTTTATTAAACTCTATTATTATTATTATTATTATTATTATTATTATTATTATTATTATTATTATTATTATTATTATTATTATTATTATTATTATTATTATTATTATTATTAAAAAAATTCGAAAGATGATTAAATCTTATAGATAGTTATTATTATTATATTATTATTATTAATCACCCTAACAAACACACGCACACACTACTACTTACTTACTTTTCTGGAATCTGTGAATAGATAGTTTTCCTATGTCTATTAATTAGGTTTTGAAGGTTTGATGCTTTTTCTATTGTTTTGGTGAAGAGAGAGAGGTGTTTGTTGAAGACTGTCTGAATACTCCCACATTGATGAAAATACAGCCAACACATACAACATAACAGTCTTTCACATAAATAAGCACACAAACCTTTAAAAAAAATTAAA
>JABUQX010009011.1:5000-27500 GCA_015478945.1 Trachelipus rathkii
AGAACTAAATTTTTCAAGCTTCACACTCCTAGAAAATAATATTTCGAATTCAAAAGAAATATATTTTCCTAGCTTTACGCCTAGATATAATGCTTTCAAGCCTAAAGAAAAGGAAAACTTTAAAGAAGTAAATTCTTCCAGCTTCACACATCTACAAAAAGAGATTAAAGTTGTATATTTTTCTAGTTTTATTCATCTAGAAAATAATGCTTCAAAGCTTAAAGGGATGAAAAATTCTAAATATGTAGATTTTTCTAACTTCGAAACAGAAAAATATTTACACTTTTACTCACAAACCTGAAATATTAATATTACTATCTGTCAATATGTTAACTTAATAAATGGAAGAAATATTAAAGAAAGCCATCCCTGTATAGTTAGTTACGTTTAATACCTGACAACTCTACCCGTTTCATATGCATCGAGTACAGACCCTAAATGTTGAAGATTACCCATCGCGGTTACAGGCTTACAGCTTTGTCAATGTATTTTCGGGAAACGCAACGATCAACAGTTTCATTCGTGGACCAATTCGATAATGAATACCCATATACAATGAACATCGATGGACCGACGCCAATAACCATCCTATAATATAATCTCGACATTAGCAAACGTTTTCTTATGATGTATTCATTTCCTTCTCACCCATTGTTGGGACAACAATGCAGGGATGACTTTGGGCTAATAATTTTTTTATATTTTTATGACAAATTTTTTTTGTAAGTGTAATTATTATATGAGTCATATATATATATATATATAGAATTATATTTATGTATTAATAAATTATATATTTCATTACATAATATAGTATTTTAATTGGTAATGAATCTCTTTCATAAGTAGCTTTATTACATTTGTCAAATTAGTGATACGAAAGATTTTCGTGCACGCGATCAACTATCAAAGCTATTTATTTGTAATATTTTTTGTAATAATAATTTATTGAGTAATTTAATACCATTCGTTCAGATTATATATAAAGAGATTATAGATTTACAGTATTATCAATAAAACTCTATAATATTTGTGGTGAGTGAGAAGGTCCTAAAAATATATGTAAAAGATGTGAGGTTTGTGGTTTATGAGTGTGTGTATGCCTCAAATATATATATTATCGCTCATGATAATTTTGACATATTTTCATGTATTTATATGTGATTATTATTTAAATTTTTATAACTCACTATTTATTTTTACTAATCTTCTTTATAATATCTCTCTATATATAGTTTTATGGTGTTAGATAAAATATTTGGTTTTTCTTTTTTAGCCGACCAGACCCACTATGATTTGATCATATCTTAATAGGGAATATGATTCTGATTTAATAATGAGTATTTTTTCTCTATGTAACAGTTTATCATTAAATTAGATAATATTTATATACTTTTTCTTTGATTTTATTAATGAATTGAATTGTTTCTTTAACTTTTTTATTTTTATTATTTTAATTAATTTTTAATCAAAACTTAGTGTTTGAAATTATTAAGATACTGAACTAAGCATATTCATATTATTCAAAAATTCTAAAAACTTTTTTCAAAATTTTTACTCTTTATTGTAGCGTTTTTGCATAAGTCTTTTGTTGGTAGAAGCGTACAATAGTTTATGTGTAAGAAAAAAATATAAATAATAAAAGAGATTTTAGTTAATACATTTATATTGTTTTTATATTTATATATATTGTAATTATTTTATAACTTTTAGATATCTAACAGAGTAGATTAATAACATAGAATAGGGATTATAACAACAAATCGGAATGATTCTTTGACCTATCATAAAATGGAATGCTAATTTAAGACGAATAAAAAGAGAGACGATAGTTTGTGTAATGATTTCACTAGTTATCATTTGGTAGTGCTATCTGGGTGATAAATAATGGAGGGTTACTTATAGATAAGTAGTGGTTGATTTAATCTATGTGAAGTCTGAGATATTGCTTTTTTTATGGTATTATTCTATATATGTTTATTTTTGTAATCTTTTTGACTTTTCTCTTTTATTGTTAGTTTCTAATAGAAACAGACGTAAATCAATAGTATGACTGACTTCGGATATTATTACAATATTCCCTTTTCTTGTAGTATTGTAATGGCTTATATTATGACTTATATAAGATAAATATGTATGAGACGATTGATCATAGAATACTTTGAAGTTTCTCTCACTAATAGATAGGCTTTTGGCACGGATTAGAAAGTGAGGTAGCTAAATAGCATTATGGGGTTACTATCAGTTTGTCGAAGAAGGTGCTTGAATGACATACTACTTATAAAAATTCTAAATTTGATTTTAACGGAAGGAAAATTTCAATGGTTCTGCTAGTTGATTTTTAAAATAAAAAGAATCAACAGCTCTGACTTAATCATCGGTAAGACACCTCCGAGATGGTGCGGAACCTCTAAAAATGATAAAGGTTGAAGCTCACTTGAAGAGCAAGTTATCATCATAAAAAATATTTTACTTTAACTGCATTAAAAATGATCTCGTGTAGATGTTGATTCGACTCGTGAGGAAATGAATCAAGAGGGCAGAGTTTCTATTGAGTAAGTATTAAGAGTGAGAGTGATTACTGTGCATACTTCCAATGTTCTTTTATATACTCGATAGAGTGAAGTATGCGAAATAGAGTTATCTGAGAGTCATTAATATCCAAATAAAACTTCAATTTTGAAATTAATGATGTTAATTAAATAATAAATATTATCTAATAAATATTAATCTCAAAACTTTACTAATAAATATTTTTGAATAGGTGATCTGAATTTGTTATAAATATTATGAAAGTTTTCAATTTGGCAGCTTCGGCCTCTTCATCATACATGTTTGATTACAGTATATATTTTTATCTCATAGAAATATATTGATAAATATTATATTTTCAAATTAAGGATAATTATCGATTTAACAAACAATTATAAGACGTATTCTATAATATGATCAATTGTGACAATAGATCAAGTCTCTTATAGAATTTGAGGCAAGATATGTTAATACTTATCGATATAGTGAAAAATGCAATTTGTCAGCTCCGTGAAATATCACAAAAAGAATACCGATACTAACGTCAATGAATTAACTACAAGTAATAAGTACGATACAACCAGTCGAAGTAGGCATGTGTGGCAAATAACATTTGAATGTTAAGCTACTATTCGGTTTGAAAGAAATTTAAGTGTGATTTTTGTGGCGTCACATTATATAGTGAATAAAGCCTCATCTTATTATAAAGAGATATGTATTGTTTTGATATGAAGAATATATAAATATATAATCTATAGATATATATAGAAAATATAGATTTTATTATATTCCATGATAATTAGCGAAGTTGGCATTGTGTGGTGAGGTGTGTCTAAATTAGAATTTAATTGTATATTGCGTGAGATTTTTTTAAATATATAATATCAGGTTGTTCTCTCTACTCTTTTCTACATTTTGGTGTGTGAGGATTATAAGTTTATTATAAATAATAATAATAGTGTCATTTATATATTTATATAAAATTTATAATGTACTTATACTATATTAAATAATAGTTATATAACTCAAATAAATCTAACATATCACTATTATTTTACTTTAACAATAATGATAATACATTAATAATAATTCTCTTATATTCCTTCACCTTATATACATACCCCCTATAATATATATATATACGACTTATACTTATTATTATATTATTTATTTCAATTCATGGTTTTGCAATTATACAATTCACATAAAATAATGTTGTCGAGTGTATCTTAATATATAAAGTAAACATAATCATTAGTATATACATTACGAGAACTGCCAGCATCACCCTATACGTAAGTAATTAATAATAATATTATATATATTTGGAGTATATATATAACCGCATAAGTAGTACCAATTTTAGTGGTAATAAGTTTTATTTTTTTATATTATTTTTTTTGTGTCTGTAAATATATGGTGAATAATGTTATATTGTGAACCTTATGAATAATATCAGATCGTTATATATAATTTTGTTGGTACGCAGAATATAGATAGATAGTGAGGGTCGTGAGGTTGAGGCCTTTTTATAGGGTGTGTGTCAGGGTGCGCGGAATTGGATTGTGTGCTGATGTGTGATTATAATGAATTATATTGTGAATTTAAGGGCGGTAGCCAATTATAAAGGATACTGTACTCTCTTCGAGGTGTCGAAGTTGTAGTATCACGGTATGCCTTCGGTTGAGATTTCTGGGTGTGTGTTGACAGGCGTGGTGAGGAGAGAATTGTTCCATTATGTGTACTTTACACTTATATTATATTATATAGAGTGGTCTTTTGAAGATTTATTTCAACTCTACAAAATTTCTCATAAGATAAGTGATATTCTTTATATACTAGTGTATTTTACTGTAATAACACGATTGCAATCAAACTCGCGCTCCATATATAAAGGAAAAGCTGTACAAGATGGACAAAGTGAGTAATGTTGAAGTGTTTTAAATATAATATTATATTTTAATTTTCTCTTCTCTAAGTCTTATAACTGTTAACTCTGTTTCGTGTGTGTGTGTGTGTGAGACTATAAGTGTTGAAGGATAAGTATAAAGTAATATCTAAAATTAGTTCGATAAACTCCAATATTTATTTGATACGCGAAACTGAAAACATATTCTCACTCTCGCCATGTTGTGATAGTGTATGTGTATGAAAGATAGTTTATGAGTGGGTACGAGTAGTGGTCATCGCTCTCAGTGCATACTAGATATTATTTTCATTATAGTCTATGCACCGAGTTCTTTGCATCATCGTGTAATTGTAGTTGTGATGAATACTTGTGTACTTCTCGCTCTTATAGATTATTCTTATAAAGAAGGTACTGACAAGTCGTGGGAATGAAGTGTTGTGTATGGGTGTATATATTTACTCTCTTTCTTTTTAATAGTTAATAATTGTTTGTGTTGAGTGAATTTAACGAAAGATAAAGCAGTTAAAGGAATTTTACGGCAAGCCCTTCCAAGATTTCATACCTGACTATATGTTCTATCGTAAGAATATTATAAGAGATGCATAACTATAATTAGTGTGTGGAGAGTAAAATGCTTATTTTTGTATACTGATTTGTATAGCGGACTTGATACATATATCACTCTATTGCTAGATAGAAATAAAAAACAACCTAACGTGCTCGGGCTACGCTTTTTAGTGTGTAAACTATATTTCTTCTGGTGGTACTTAGGTGTGAGAGGAATATATAAAATGAGAGTGATGATTAAAAGATAAAAAGATATATTTGGTATTATTATAGATTATATTTTTAATGTTCAATAGTATGAGAAATTATATGATAAGTTTGTTGATGTTGTCTAAATGGCTAATAAGGTTGTCGTCGAAGTTTTTATTTATTTCGAAATCGGAATATATAGCTTTGATCGAGAGAATGCCAGGTGTGTGGTGTGAAAAAGGGCGTGTTCTCTTAAGGAATTGATTAGGTGATTCTATATTATGTGTTTTATGTAATGTAATCATTGAAGTAGATATTACTATATGTAATTTCTTAGAGTGCTTAAAGATGAACTGATTGAGACGAGTAATTATCTCATCCTGTTTCTCGTGCTTCGCTCGATGTACAGTATACGTTAACATGACATCCAGGTGTGGAAGTTGTAAACTTTTACAATTCCATTTGTATTATTAAACGGGGAAGTGTATCCTTTCTTCACTTTATTGAAGTCGTCTCTCTCCGATTATGGGTGTTAGTATTTGGGAGATAGATATATATTTATAAGATTGCCTTAAAATTTTAATAATTAATGTTCTTTATACTCTCTCCATTTATTTAAATTTATTACAAGGAGAGGATGTTTTGTAGGCGTTAACAATTTTTATGATTACTTATGGGATATTATTATAGATATATGTCTGAAATGGGAGCTTGTATTTTATTTAAGTTGCTTGTTATAAATAATAGAGAGAAAGTGAGGTGAATGTGGTGCTCAGGTATGGTAGATGTCTCACTACTACAAAGGTGAGTTGTGACGGCAACTTATAAATAAGCTATACTATTCTATATAATATATATAGTTATAAAACATTGGATAACGGTTTAAATTCGCAATATATAAATTGCAGATTTATAGTAAAGAGAGATATTTTCATTCACGTTTGTAAAAAAATTAATTAAATCATCCTATTTAGAACTCAACAAATCCTACGTTAGTGGCTTGGTGTGTGGAAAGAAACTTCATAGTATAGGGTTAAGAATTTGATTAAAATGAATTGTTTTTTTATCTGATGGATACTATGTAGACTAGATTTCATATATAATTTAACAAGATAAGTCGATGGAGTAGGTGGGTAATTATAGAGTAACAAAGAATTGAGGTATACATATATCGTCATATCTCATGGAAGCGGCGATGATACCATAAATATAATATGATTATGTATTAGATATAAAACGACTCTGCAGCATGACTGTCTCGAGTTGCGTGGCACAGGGTAAATCGTATACACATTTTACATTTTGGGTAGCTGTTTTTGTGAAGTATTTTAATTGTGGATTGATCTAGGTACGTGGTGGTTATGGTTAGATAGTTAATTAATTTACTTTTATGTGTAGTGCAAGCTAGGAAGAGATGGGGAGACTATGTGAAGTGCTGTGACAACGTTTTAGCATACGATGTGACGTTTGTAACGTTTTTATATTGTTTCGGATAGTGTGACAAGATAAGTGCTTTTTTGTGTATAGTTGAGTAAGAGATGCTCTCAGAGTTTTTCTCTTTAAATGATTGGTTTAGTTATTATGGGTGTTTTTATTTATGGATTATATATATATGGTGTGATGTGAGTGTAGAATATAGTAACTTTGGTGGTGATTGCACGAGTTGGAGGTTTCTCACTCTTTCTGAGTAGCAAAAGAAACATGATGAGTAGTTAATTTTTCCTAATATATCTACTCATATCCTAACTTGCATTACCTAAGGACAGGATGGTAAATGGTGGAGATCATCATTCTAAGATGCTTACATATGACTCAGCAAATCATAATCTGCATGTTCTGTCTATGATTCGCTTCTATAACGGGTTATAATGTCTATCCCATTCATATATATTTTTCAGTTCCTGTTCAGACTGACAATAGAGACTTTGTGCATTTTTATTTGATTCATAATAGATAATAATTGTATGTATTGCTACGTCTCTTGTGGTGTTAGAGTATAGTGTAAGGATGAGGAGAATATATTGCTAAGGTTGGTATATTGAGTGTTTTAGTGTAATAAGTGTGTGTGTGGTTGTCATTAGCTGAGTTTTTTCAAATGTCTGTCTTCATATAATTGAACTTTGTTTAGTATAATAGAGATCCAGAAATAATTATAAATTTAGATTATCCTTTTTTTGAATAAAATAGTTTATGAAATCGAGCCCTAATAACTAATACAGACATGAATTTTTTATAATATTATTACAGTGATATGATTGGATTGTTTCACTGATATTTCAGTATCTAGACCTTGTGTGCTAAATTAGTAGATAACATGATTTCACGGAAGACTTTGTTGATTTTTATTAAATATATGTGCTTATGCTCATTCGTATCTGATTTGGTGAAGAGGAAGGAGTGTTGCTCAAGACTGGATAGTTCTGTCGGATTTAGAGCTCAAGTTGGATGATGATATATTAAATTAGAACGCAATAAATATTAAATACGTGACAGTGAGAGTAGAGAAGGTTTTCGCGGTTGTTTTGTGTAGGCGAGAAATAAGTTTCCACTCCATTATAAGAAGGGAAAGACATCTCTATTTTCCTGTGATTGTGAATCCAATGCTGTAGCTGATTCAATAGAGTGTTGATAGATGTGTTAGGGAGTTGTTTTTGTGAAAATATCCACTGCAAGGTGACTTGACTTGACTATCAATCACATAAGCTAATTGTTTTGTTATTCCAAAAGTTATTATATATATAATATTAATTATCATATATTAAATATTTACTCTATAATAGCTCTGTAGAATGATTAGAGATACATCTCGCCAGCTCACGACTATGTTTTATCGGTGCGCGGTGGGAGTGCTCTTCTGTATAGAGTTGGTGTGTGTGTGATACTTGATATAACGTATTGTGTATATTAATTTTATTTTTGAAATTGAGTGTGTTGATTTGGCTGCAATAAGATAGACCTAACTTATGTTCACAAGTATATTTTAGTAATGCAAGAGCACAGATGCTCTTTGTGGAAAAAGGTAGGAGTTCACATATATAATTGTATATATAAGTTGAATTTGAGAATAAAAATTATAGGCAAAATTTTTTAAATTTTTTTAACAGTGTTTCTAATTATTGTGTGAATCCAAGTGAATTACTATTCATAGTATGCATGAGATTTTATAGAGAGGTTAATATATTGTCTCGTGTCGGATGTGTGTGTAATTTCGGTCAATTGTTATAATATATAGATAGTATAGAATTTTAGTCTCGTTTGATAAGGTGATAAACATCCTCATATATAAAGATAAGGATTTAAAATTGACAGATTAAAGCACATAATTTGATAATGTAAATTTTACGTTTGGTATTGGCTTCTGGGGTCGAAAGTCACACTGATTAATGGGGTTAATAATTAGGTATCGTGGTTAAAGATAGTATTACATTTCGCATACTAAGATTATTTATTATAGCATAGTTCTTTATATAATTTATATAATATAGTAGCAATTCTTTTCTCTTGTAAACATTGAAGTTATTAGGTAGAGAGATATTGAGTTGGAATGAGCGCCACTTCTCTTAAATTTTAAACAGCCTCTGCAAATAAGACCTGGTTTTATAAATAAATTATTGTTTTATTTCTCTCGTGATGTCCATATTTGATACGTAAGGTTATCTAAATAATATTTGTTTCTATAATATATGGCATCCTTGATATTTCGTGTTTTGGATTTATTTAGCATGAGTGGTGGGCAATAGCATGCTATAAAATTGGATGACAAGAGATTGCTCCAAGATGAGTAGTGATGTATGGAGATAGATGAGTGATGAGTGTAGAGTATAGCGATTGTGGTGTTCTGTGCAGAGTCTCTGAATCATATAAGATTTAGTTATGGAATTCGGTGTCCTGTGTCTTTTAGTCTAAAAGTAAGTCTTAAGATCTGTGTTCATGGTGATGAAGGAACTCTCGGTGTATTTATCTATATAGTAGTATACATTTTAATATTATGTCTCTTTTTTCTTCATGCAATGTCAGTATATTTGTCTTTTTTCTAGTTTAAATTTGTGTTGCAACAACTGTGTAAACAGAAATTTAAACTGGGATTGTTGGATGAGCATTTCTCCACATGATTCCTTGGCTTCTCATAACCCTCTCTTCCCCCATGGATTCATTTCATTATTAGTAATTATTTAAACATTGGTCATTATTCATTTATCTACATATCACAGTTTTTACCAAGTCTTTAATGTCTATGTTATAGTTTAGTGTAGAGGATTTTTGCGTCAATGCTTCTCCATGATCTCGAAGAGATTAAATAATGTTATCTTGGCTCTTGTATGTTGACTAGGTGGTGTGTGGTGGGTGGAAGGTTTTACTTCTCGATATGTATAGTGATAGGTGGATTATTAGATTTTGTATCGTGTATATCGTTTAGTATGTTGTGTGTGGATCTCTTCTTTAATAATTCCGGTGGTTTGGTCGTGCTAGAATGCGTTTAGATAGCTACATGTCTACTTTCCATAAGGGTTAGTAATGTTTGGTACTCTCTTTATAAAGATAATTATTGGTAAGTGGGTATGATTTGTACGCCATGGTATATGACACTATACATTAATTTCTCATTAATAATAAGCGAATTTTCTTAAATGATTCAAGGGTAGTTTTTTGCTAAATAGTTAATAACTGCTCATTCACATAGATTGGGTTTATAGGTATATCAATATATATGGGAGAGATAGACTATAAACTGATATAAGGATCGTTATGGGGTTATTTGTTAATAATATACATATACTTTCCTCTGTTAATATTAAGAAGGAGGTGGTGTGATAAGGTCCTGAGTTTATATTATTTTTATACTGAGGAATTTTTTTATATTTCTATATTTTTTTTATTAATTATATAAAATTAAAAGAATTAAAATAAAATTCATAATAAGAAGCTTCAACATAAGCGATAATATGTTTTGCTACAACATTATTATTTTAAATGAGTTGTGTAGTAGTTTTCATCTTCTGTGGGGATAAATAAATTCATATTTTTGTAGTTTTCGAGGGGGAATATATTTTTATTCAGAAAGTGTAATTAGTTTATCACCATAGCTCTATAGTTGAGGTCAAAATTCATTTTTTGTATTTTAATGGGGTGAACAATTTATACAAGCCTTGTTATCTCAATCTGGTTAAATGTACCTATTTAGTAATAATTTATAAATATTCACTGCTTGGGAAATTATGAAAGTTTATGTATGCGTATATATTTACTATACTTCCCTCCTCAGGCATCTACGAAGGAGTGAAGTGCTTTAAATATTCAATAAGTAGGATACAGACTTATACACTAGACAAATTTACATACATTCAATTCAATCTAAGCCTTCTTCACTCATCAATATTATAGGGAGATAAGGAATAATGATCTAATATTTTTATTTATGTATATATATGTAAAATGGCTAAACTAATTATACGGGGTGTTATAATAATTTACGGGTGATTCGGCCTAAAGAAGATATCACATAAATACGTGAGTACTTTGTAGATAGTTGCAACATGAAGCAAATGAGTGTTATATTTAGGTGCTATATATATATTTAGGCTACATTTGTTTTAACTCAATAGATTTAACATTGTTTATTTTCTCTATGATTGAAGAAAATGAGGGTAGGTTTATTCTGTATTCACATAAGTAGTATACTATACATTTATCCGTAATGTATAATCTGAAGTTGATATAGAGTATTGGCTTTCAAGGGGATACTGATATTGTCCTGAGTCATATTTGGGTGTGGTCTTTACAAGCAGGTTAATTCTTTTAAGACGTTTGAGGAAGTTAAGCGATTTCATATATTAATTATAACAGCAGATATGGAATCACCTACTCGATCTTGGTTAGCTGTGTGATGTTTAAGATGTACCATACATATCGGACTATAGTTACTTGCAGAGCAGTGTCCTTTTATTTGTTATTCGCGTTTATGGAGATGTTAACAATGGAATGAGGTGTAATACAGTTTTATATATTTTCCGTATACTTAGAATATAAATTATTTATGATTATATTCTATATTATAATATAATGAAATAGTTATATGAATGACTATATATACTATTCATTATGGTCTAGATTATAATATAATACTAATACTTTAGAATATATATACCTATAAGATGTAGGTTTAGAGTTCCCTATTTACCAGTCTTAGATCTTTCATCAATGATATAGGTGTTTATAATATAAATATTTGGTATGGTATAAGAGCTCTTTACACCGTGTGTGGATGGATATAGAGAAGATAAGAGTTTGTTGTATTTTGTTTTTGGCGGATGGGGTACAACGTATGTAATACGTCTTGGTTATATTGATTGAGGAAAGTGACAGTATGATGTGTCTGTAGACTGACCAGTATAATGCGCCTTTTTTGTACGTGCTATTCTGGGTCGTATTCAGGTGCTACGGATGAGTGTGGCAACGCTAAATATTTATCGGTGTGTGCACACCTATATATGATTCGTCTATATAAATTAGATTTGTGTTAAGTAGAGGATTATAGTTTTAAAATGATACAGTTGGCAGTGTAGCTGTGTAACTGTGTCTGTGTGATAGATACAGCTGAATTATTATAAATTTATATTTATGAAGCTTCAGTGTATTATATGTTATTATATATTTATATATATTTTTTCGTGTCGATATATATGATTGAATTATTTGATTGTTATTAGTGTTTTAAAATAGGGGGTATATATTACTTGGATATGGTGTGTTATTTAATTTAGTGTGCTATTGAAGTTGTATGATGTTATAATGTTAGGTTTATTTGTTAGGTTGATAGTTTTGTGTGAATGAATATTTATTATTTGTGTGGATTTTTTGGGTGTTGGGTTCACATTGGTATTAAGTATAGTTGATTGTTTGGGTTTAGCCCCTTGTCCCTTCCATTTATTATTGGAAGGTTGGAGTATGCTCAGATTTTTTAGGGGGATTTTTATTGTATATATATATATAATTTTGAAATAACTCGGTGTTTAATTTGAAAATTCAAATTTTTCGAATGAACATCGGCGACTGTCGGATATAAAAAAAAAATTTGGTGTATCTCCTCCAATTGTTCAAGCTCTGAAAATTTCATGATGATCGGATAAACAGAAAAAAATATCGCTAAAAATCATCTATGACCAAAAATACTTTTGTGCAAACAATTGGATACATGTAGAAATTGGTAACAGGTAGAAAAATTTCACAGACAAAAATTCTAGATAATAGATCCAGCTATCCATAAATCAATTTTTAAGCAATTTCGACCAAAAGATTTTTGACTTCTAATCAAAAATAACCAAAACCAAATTTATTTTTTCGATTGACAATAACGTGAAAAAACTTGGGGCACTGAAAACTCCCTTCGCAGAAAACGGTTTAGAGCTCCCCAATGATAAATTTTACACTTTGTTTTATCTAAATCGAATAAAAGTTAATTAATTCACGGTAAGTTACCGCATAATTTAGGGCAATTTCATTTTGCTTTAATTTTTAGGAAACATTTTAGGTGAGTTAACCAATAAATTTGAATAATAAAAATAAAAGAAAATGTAATTTTTAAGAGTGACTAATAAATTATAAATGCTTAACTGATTTTAAAGGACATTTGTTTTATATTCGGATTTAATTCGAATTAGGATTGGCCGAGCACCGGATTTTGCGTACCGCACCGCACCGCACCGCATCACACCAGGGTAAGCGCACTGCGCACCGCTTTCCGCACCACGCACCGCACCTCACCGCACCACACCGCACCGCACCGCACCACACCGTACCAAAAGTAATTTTTGTCCCACCGCCCCGCACCTCTATGTTTCAGTGCGCACCGCACCGCACCGCACCTCACCGCACCTGGTGCGTCGGTCAACCCTAATTCGAATGTTAAATATCAGTCACATCATGAAATAATATTCCATTAAAAATTAAATATTTAAAAGGAATTTTTATTTTAATATTAATTTAATTGCAATTAAAGAAGAATGATCTCTGGTTAATTGCCGTAATTAAAGTCGTATATTTATTTGTGTATTAGAAATAATCTCGTTTCTCGTTTCACTACTAAATAAATAATCTTTTTATTTTTATTAAGTATATATATATATATATAATATATACGTTCCTTTCTATTTCGTACATATTTTGACGGAAACACTTATAGTGTAGAATATTACCATAACTCTCATTGATCTGGTTACTATATTCGTACTTATCATACTCCTAGAACTCTAATAATTATATTAACATAATTCCAGGGTAGTATATTAAATGTTATAAAAATATATAAATATATATAACTATGTATCAATTAACATGCAAGTTATATTATAGGCAAAGATGGGTAAACCATATAAACTTTATTACTATATTGCAAGAATTTCAAGCTACTTGTGGTCACTAACAAAGACTTACCTATTATAGTTATTGTGTGATTTATATCATATATATATTAATTATCATACATATATTAAAACTTACTCATGCGGATCAAATTGCACTGAATTTATAATAAAATTTTAAAACCGCAATAACAGAAAGGCATCGTCAGGGACTGGAATAATAATAACGAGTATTATAATAATTTGTAACGTCACCGGTAAACTCAATCATGAGGACTCAGAATAACCCTAGCGGAATAATTAATAATTGAAACTTATTTCTACTACGTATACTACGAGACTTCATTTCTCCTTTTATATATACTCAACAGCACAGACTTGAGGTGTAAAAAAGGTTATGGCCAGGATTAAAAATACATAATAATGTGATGTTCATTATTTAATATTATATATATATATACTCACCCTAAACTACACATCTATTAATAATACTCTGCTGCCTCATGACTATAATGGTTAATATCTCTATTTCGTGCCATCTATTATTATGCACTTCGGTGAAAGAATAAAAAGTCTGGTTGAAGGATTTTTGCGAGTACTTCATTTTTGGCACTACTAATAAATCAGTAGAGTTTCATGGGATTCCTAGCGTCGCACAGGTGTTCACTTGATATAGAGCAATCGGATGGGATAGGACGTGGAAGGAGAGATGAGATGTGATGTCTGTTCTGAGGAGGACGGTTAGGATGTCCTTTTCGTTGGTGAGAGGATCGTTGACCGCTCTAGAAGGTGCGAAACAAACAAAAACTTAAAATAATAGCTGCCCGTATCCGTACAACTAGTTATTGATGTTTATTTGTGCGCCTGTAGGCTGTTCTAGTGTTGTTGGTGTAGAGGAATAGTTTATTCGTGATTAATTTGTTTATTTATTTGTTTTGATCTTTGACAAATGTAGGGTGCCGCACTTATACCTTCAATTGTGTCTCATTTAACTTTACATTCGTGCTTGTGTGTCACTGTGTGGGACTGTTGTCCTGAAGATTGGGGAGAATGAGTTTTCGTGTCGGGGAGAAAAATAGAACATGTGATTTATACACGAAATTCGTTGCCAGATCTTCAATTAATACTATAGGTTGTATTAAATAAAATAAAAGTCCGTAATTGTATAGATTATCACAGTATTTAGAAAATTCAATATTTTATTCCGAAGTATTGATTTTTTTTCTCGCTTACTTCTTATCTCCATGATTGCAAGTCGGAGTGTACAAACTCCAACAACGTCGCATATTTACTCATTGGTGCTTATGTTATAATATACATTTGTTATACAATATTATAATACTAGTTAATTAATATTTATATATATATATATATATATACTAGGTGGTTATATATATTAATATATATATATTTATTATATATATATTGTAGTATATAATATAGGTCCTTATTATGTAAGTCGGTTTGGTCTTTGGTGTGTGTAGAACCGTGTTAGGTGATGTCTTTGATAAGTTTGTTAAATTTGTTCGCAGAGAATTCGTAAGTCACAGGTGTTTTATATAACATACTTTGTGTCAACCTTAACGAGCAGGGCCTAACCATATATAAATATATATATATATATATATAATATATTATAATTAAAAATTAATATATAATTTTATATTATATTATAATAGAACTCCAGTCTATGGGTTTTCTTAGGTCTGTACTATGTTATTACATTTAATATATTTCTTGAGGTAATAGTAAGTAGTTTTTAGCTTCATCCACCAAATATCAGAAGAATTATATAAGAAATTATAATATTATATTATATTATATATTTTGTTTTGGTATATATTGTATTTGGTATTTGAATACATGTTGTATAAAATATAATATATAATATTATATATATATAATAGTATTATATATATAATATACTCTTCTACTATAAATATATAAACTATATATATATATTCCAATATACAAAGTTAGTGAGATAAAGATGAATTATATATATATAAAATATTTAATTTTAGATGTATATATAAATATAAATAAATATCTATAGTATAGATGAAGCTTATGTGTATATATATATATATATATATATATATATATATATATATATATATATATATATATATATATATATATATATATATTTACTTACATGTAGCAACGTTTTTTTCGTCTTCTTGCATGGGTAGGAAAAATACGAAAAAAATCGATTATCGAAAAAAATATATAAATTTTTCCCCATACGGTGATTATACAATTACCGACTTTTGTTTTATTTAATACAACAGATTTACTGAAAAAGATCTGGTAAACGTTTCGGGAAATCAGTCATTCCAATCTTCAGGACAACATGGCAGTAACACAGCAGTTAAAAGTAAAAAGATTGGAGGTATAAGACTATTGGAGTCGATATAATATCATAATGATCACAAAATTGTTATCCTGAACAGTACAGAATAACACTAAAATAGTTGCACCTGAAACGGCCGCTATTATTATTAAATGATGAATTTAGACTGCCTATATGAATTGATTCTAAAATTTTCGAAGTCATATTGCTGGTTGGTTTGTGAAATAATGGTTAAGTGAGATAGACTTTGGGGGATGATTTTTTATTGAAACTATGGTTTCTAATGCTAGAAGGGAGTGGGATGTAAAATAGGTGCCGGTTCTAGCCGAGCAACCTATATTTTAATCAGACCTGCCAGAGAAGTGGCGCTAGGTACTGCCAACATAATTGCTCGTGAAAGTACAACAAGAATATTTATAGATGACAGAAGAACGCAAAGGATCAGATGGAGGGGTCTTTATAACATAATTAGGTGCCTATAGAAGAGTTGGGGATGAAGACAAAAATAAATTTAAAATGGGATAGCAATTTTGTAAAACTTTGAGCAGAGCTAAAAACAGACTTCCTTGGCTCTAAAACGATCATTTTGAGCTTATTCTCTATCGATATTCTCTTTCCCGTCTAAGAAAAATGTTCAATTTGAGTTTTACATTGATTGTGAATAATTTTTTTGTCACAAATGATTTTTACTCATAACCTTTTTTTCTGGTCATCCGATCTACATAAAATTTTCAGGGCTTGTACAATTGGGGAGATACATCTTTTGCATTTCGATCAGTTTTTTGTATACCAAACTGTTTTGTTTCTGTTCTTGAGTAAATTTAAAAAAAAAAAATTCAGTGAGCAGCAGCAAAACTGATAGGTATAAAAAATTTATATAAATAAAAAAGATATTTCTCTACAAATTATAGAAGCTCTGAAAAACGTTATGGCCAAAAATCTTTTATGACCAAAAAATCGGATTAACGCAAAAAACTTATGACCAGAAAATCATTTATGATAAAAAAAAATCGTATTAACACAAAAACGTTATGGCCAAAAATCAATTATGACAAAAACCTTTTTACAAGTAAAGCAAAACTCAAGCTGATCTCTTAGTTCGGAAATGGAATAGAAATTTAGAAAGCTAGGAATAATCGTTTCACAGTTCACAAATGTTGCATTTTGCACTTTGGTCCAAATCCTTTGAAATTTAAGGAATTTATGACCAAATTAACTTGTTTGAAAATCGAGCAATGAACACCAACTTCTCTCTTTTTTGGGCATCAGTTAATATTATTTTTTTCGGAATATTTTTTGGTGAATAATACTTTTAAAAGGCATGGAAAAATTTTAAGGGCTTCGTCACATTATTTTCCAAAATTTATTAAAGGGGCCACAATAATATATATATATATATATATATATTATCGCATCGTATTGGGATATATATTATATATTATATTTAATTATATATATATAAATATAATTATATATAGTATATATATATATATATATATATATATATATATATATATATATATATATATATATATATATATATATATATATATCGAAACAAAGAAACAGGCACATACCTTATCAATTTGTTTATTTGGTCCCATTTTCCACTGTAGCATGTAGAGACAACAGTTTCTTGGCCAATCCTGTGAAAAAATAAATTAAAAAATGATAGAGTTTTCTTGGCAAGTTTCTGCGCTACCAATTTTTTTTTATCTTCGTCATTGTCAGTGCTTATTGGCTATCTTACAGTTAATCTAATTCATTTAACAAAGTTTATTCTGTTTTTGAACTCTCTTTCACTTCTGTTATTTTTCCTAAAGTTTTCGTCCAAATACATATTTCCCTTATCAATATATTAATAACCCAGTGTTAAAGCTTAAAGCATCTAATGTTCCTAAGGCCTTTCCTTTGTTAAACGTTACTTTCATTCTTTGCTGCTTTTGCTGTCCATGTTTTTTATATATATACGCAGTGGACAGAGCAATTATATATTTAAATCTATCTAATATTTTCAGCAGATACCCGTAGAATTGAGATCATATAATACTTTCTGCTCTCAATCGCTATAGTCTGTCGTATCTGTATAGATTTAAACAGTTTTTGAGGCAGAATAAAGTAATTTTTTTAATCACATAGTAAAATATTCTATTCAAAACATTTATTAGAGAGAGAGAGAGAGAGAGAGAGAGAGAGGGAGAGAGAGAGAGAGAGAGAGAGAGAGAGAGAGAGAGAGGAGAGAGAGAGAGAGAAAGAGAGAGAGAGAGGAGAGAGAGAGAGAGAGAGAGAGAGAGAGAGAGAGAGAGGTTAGAATGGAGTAGAGAGGAGTGAGAGAGGAGAGAGAGAGAGAGAGAGGAAGAAGAGAGAGAGTAGAGAGAGAGAGAGAGAGAGAGAGAGAGTTCACTTTGATACTGTTAGTGTATTAAAGAAATAAAAGAATGTCACAGATTAAAACAATGCGTCACAGGTACAATAAGACATTGCGGGGATGAACTATACTTAATTCATAAAGCAGAGATTTCATCCTAGTTATTTTATTACTAGTTTTGTAAATCAGGAATGATGATTCAAAAAGCTATTCTAAAGGAAATGATAGTTAAAGTATAAATAAAAACATTGAAATAATGTGAAAAAAAAAAACATATATTGTCATGCTAAATTTACTCTTTTTGATCATCAAAAACATGTAACACATTTTAACTCGTAGAAGTATCCTGAAAAGATCGGCCGTTTAAAGAAGGTGGTAAAAAATACGGTATATATATATTATTATTATATAGTATTATATATATAATATATATATATATATATAATATATATATATATATATATAGTATATATATATTATTATATAATTATTATATATTATATATATATATAGTATATTACAAACGAAAATCTCTCTCTCTCTCTCTTCTCTCTCTCTCTCTCTCTCTCTCTCTTCCCTCACACTCTCTCTCTGTGCTCTCTCTCTCTCTCTCTCGTCTCTCTCTCTCTCTCTCTCTCATGCTTCAAGCATAATTAGGTGTGCAAGGTGGCTAGAATTTCAAATGTGTTGAGCTGAAGGGGCTTGCTATCAAGTCTAGATAATCTGCGCACTCTAATCCACTAGTTAGGAATATTTTTATACATAATTAATTTTTCCTTTGACCAAGAACTTTTTGCGATAGGTAATGAACCCCCCCCCCCTCCCAATTTATGGGATGGAGGTTCGTGGCTACGTACAAACACACCCACACTATAATATATATATAATATATAATATATATAGTATATATATATATATATATATATATATATATTATATATATATATATATATATATATATATATATATATATATTCTATATAAACACACACACTATATATATATATATATATATATATATATATATATAATATATATTATATATATATATTATATATATACTTAATAATTTTGCCATATATATATAATATAATATATATATTCTCCAACGTTGTGACAAACTTACGTATTATTATAGCCATATTGGCAAGAATACGCGACTTTTGAACTTTTTCCAATGGCCTTTGTCAGTATGTTTAAAATTGCGTTTTTCGGAGGTTTCGGTGGTGATTTCTCCTCACATTGAGCGACTGTATAAAATAATGATAATAACATATTATTTCTTAGGAAGAACTTTAAATAAAGAAGCATTCTAGCAAACATTGGCAGAACAGTTTAGAAAAATTAAATTTCACTTTAGAAATTGAATACGTCCTTGCATGCTTAGACATTTGTCAGGCTTAGAGGAAATTACGTATAAAAAATGTTTTACAGATCATTAAAATAATAAATTTTTCAGTTTTTAAATGTCAAAATTTAAATGTCAAATTTCACTGTAGCTTCAATCAATACATGCACAATATATATATATATATATATATATATGTATATATATATATATTATATATATATATTTTTATATATATATATTATATATATATATATATTATAATTATATTAATATTTATATATATATATATTATATATTTATTATATATATATATATATATATATTAATATTATATATATAATATATATATATTATTTCTATTTTATCTGTATATTATCTTGTATATATCTATATATTAAATATATTTTATCTTTATTATTTTAAGGGGATATATTATATATATATTATATATATTATATATATATATATATATATATATATATATATAAGTTATATTAATGAGAATATCATTACAAAAGATAAATGAATAAAATCAAATTGTATTTTTTCTTGTGAATTATTTATGTATATTTTTAAAGTGGAAAAAAACAACCTTTTATTTTGCAACATTTTCCTATCCTTTAAAATGTTATTATAGAAATAAATGAATAAATAAAAAATGACTCGTATAACTGAAGTAGGGTTGGCTGACGCACCAGTGCGGTGCAGTGCGGTGCGCCAAACAAATCCAGTGTACCGGTGCGGTGCGGGTGCGGTGCGGTCCGGTGTGGTGCGGTGCGGTGCGTGGTGCGGAGCGTGATGTGCATTGAAACATTGAAACTTTTGGTGCGGTGCAGTGCGGTGCTATGCATGGTGTGCTTACCCTGGTGCAGCGCGATGCGGTGCGGTGCTGTGCGGTGCGGTGCGGTGCGGTGCTCGGCCAAGAATATACTAAAGCTTCTCAGTTTTTGAAATGGAGATTTTGATTGATAATATTTGGTGCATGGATATTCCTCTTGGGGGAACACGTCAAACCGTGTTAACCAGAAAGAAGCTGGTGGGCAATTTGACCAACTAAACAGAGGTAAGGAGGTTTCTTTACAACCCTAAAATGCATCATTACTTTAAGTCATCCATAATTCAGACAGATTTCGAAAAAAATGCTTCGTTTACATATTTGTCCGCAAAATGATCTGTTGTTGTTGTTGTTGTTGTTGTTGTTGTTGTTGTTTTAACAATGTGTCTAGGGCTTGCAGTTTCCCAGAAAATTAATGGATGTTAAAAATGCTGTAAGAGGAGATATCAATACCATCCATAACCCTTAATCAAAGACAGCAGCGATGAGGGAATAGCTGCTTTCTCCAGTCTATTTTTATTAACATGTGTTGGTCCTTGTCTCAGTAGAGTCTGAGCGCATGGCTAACTCCACTATTCTGGCAGACCGAGTGTGGTGACGATATGAGAATGTTAAAACCGACAGAGATGATAAAAGTTCAGAACGAAATAATTAAGAGATCGCATTCAATATTTCTTCATTCCAGATAGTCTGGCCATTAAAGGAATTTTGAAATCAAGAAAATGAGGAACCAGTTTCTTTTATATAAAATCCAAAAAATTTAACTAAAAATTTTTTAAATTTCAAATTTGTTACAAGTATCAATATAAGTAGAGCTTTCTCTTTGGTTGAACATAGTACTTCAAGTATGGTTTATTTCTACAAAAAAGCAAAACAATGAATTTAACCTCCTGCGTGTTTTCAAGGTCTAAGGATATTTTATATGTATTTCAAATGTTTCTCTTAGAAATTAAAACTTAATCTGGTTCGTAATCAGAGTTAATAAATATGTTGTTTTCTATTTAATTAATAATTCTCTTCAATATAATCTATATAAAATTCTTAATATCAAAATTTTTAAAGATCTTTTTAACAAACTTGTTTCTGCAACTAGTGATACTAGATTTAATAACTAAATATAATAACCATAAAATTTAATAACTATAATATTTTAGACCAACAGTTATGATATCAAATTAACAAAATTTTCAGCTCTGAATATTTTGTTACAACCAAAAATTATTTTCCAAAAACGGAAAAGTTTATAATTTAATTTCAAAACATTAAAAAGAGGTGACTAGCCCAAATGGTAGACAATTAAAATGGGCGACAGGTCAAATGGTCAACACGACATCAAAAAAATTTCTCATACAGCCCGCCGCAAGCGTTAGGATAGGTTAGGTTAAGTTAGGTTAGGTTAATTTAGTTTAGGTTAGGTTAGGTTTTGCTTGATTCGTTTCAGAAACTCTAAATAACCTGATTTTTTTTTTACAATTGTCATCCATTTTCCCTGTCGATCATTTTCCCTGTCGATAATTTTCTTTGTCGATCATTTTCCCTGTCAACCATTTGGTACTAGCTTCTAAAAAGATTATCTCTCAACCAAATTTTGGGATGTAAATTCAATAGGAAATATTATCAAAGTAAATTGAAGCAGAATATTTATTTAAATCTTACCTTTAAAATATATTGAACGTTCAACAACTGTGCCAATACCAGAAATAGACGGAATACCACCTGGATAAGTTACTAACTTATACTTCATTACTTCTCGAACCTATATATATATATATATATATATATATATATATATATATATATATATATATATATATATATATATATATATATATATATATATATATATATATATATATATATATTAGTGGTGTCTTGATGTGAAATGTTTAACATCCGAGAATGCGGATGAGAATCTGGATGAAGTTTCTTTTGAAGTTTACACTTCACGGGTAGTGCCCTATTCTAGGGGGGAGATACTCTGGGTTGTTTCTACCTAGGATCCTGGCGAGGGATCGAACCCACGTCCTATCCCATGG